>JBAMJV010003315.1:0-152034 GCA_037951105.1 Echinarachnius parma | reverse complement strand
ACATGTATGTATGTTTAAGGTAATGTAAGAGTAACTTTCGAGGGCGCTGCACCCTACAAGCCTTGCTTCTTAGCAGCGCCCTCCATTTTCAACAATTATTTATTACTGATTTGTATATGTGTATTTTATCTATTTCATAACTCCTGTAAGAATGCATTTTGTGTTTCATTTTGTAAATTATAATTTTGTTGAAAATGAAAAATAAATGAACTGAACTGAACTGAACTGATCTACGTCATATTTACAGCACTAAAATATATTTTTAGCAACTCGCTATTCCTTAAGTATAGTTTGATATTTTAGTGACGTAGATATGACGTAGATACAATAAATTTTAACTTGAAATCGTTTTAAGAATACACCCCCTGGTTATGTGTCTTTACTGTGTCCCTTAATTGTACTACCAAACACATTACCCCTTCCCCATGACCATGGTAAAAGAAAAAGGGTATCAACTTAATTTGGAAAGCGATCTGTTTCGGCGGAATACCAATTAAAGTATGCCAGTGCATCGTCCTAAATAATACTACGTATGATGATGACGATGATGAAGATGAAACAGTAATTTTGAAGGAAAGGGATACAGATCTTGCCCCAGTCCCCCCCCCCCCTCCCCCCCCCCCTCCCCCCCCCCTCCCCCAAAAAGATATAAATGCATGCAAGGCGCAACACGCAATATCAGTGGCATTCGAATTTCCGATCAAATCATTAAAAAATACCACTAGAAGAACTTATTTTCACTTTTGATTAAGTAAATCAATTCAGCATATTTCAGCATATTTTCAGCATATTTCAGCATATTTCGTCTAAGGTGGCTAAATTCATCGTCGAATTAAAAGGAAGGTATATAAAATGTGTTATCCACTTTATTTTAGTAAGATCATTTTCAACATGCTTGTTCGCTACATCTATCTTAATTTAGATAGCGAAAAGGTGTTGAAAATGTATGGTGATAGGTGAAGCGAGTATATTTGTACAAGTTTCAATAAAGATAAATGTAATATGCGTGTTTGACATAATGTCAAGATAACCAGAGGATAATAATGATTAATTATGCGCCACGAGCATCTGCTGATTGATATAGAATAAAACCAGTACTAATATTATCATTATCAGTATTATTAATATTAGTAGTCGAAGTAGTAGCAGTTGTAGCAGTAGTAGTAGTAGCATTAGTAGTTGTAGTAGTAGTAGTAGTAGTAGTAGTAGTAGTAGTAGTAGTAGTAGTAGTAGTAGTAGTAGTAGTAGTAGTAGTAGTAGTAGTAGTAGTAGTAGTAGTAGTTATTTCAGCATATTTCAGCATATTTCAGCATATTTTCAGCATATTTCAGCATATTTCGTCTAAGGTGGCTAAATTCATCGTCGAATTAAAAGGAAGGTATATAAAATGTGTTATCCACTTTATTTTAGTAAGATCATTTTCAACATGCTTGTTCGCTACATCTATCTTAATTTAGATAGCGAAAAGGTGTTGAAAATGTATGGTGATAGGTGAAGCGAGTATATTTGTACAAGTTTCAATAAAGATAAATGTAATATGCGTGTTTGACATAATGTCAAGATAACCAGAGGATAATAATGATTAATTATGCGCCACGAGCATCTGCTGATTGATATAGAATAAAACCAGTACTAATATTATCATTATCAGTATTATTAATATTAGTAGTCGAAGTAGTAGCAGTTGTAGCAGTAGTAGTAGTAGCATTAGTAGTTGTAGTAGTAGTAGTAGTAGTAGTAGTAGTAGTAGTAGTAGTAGTAGTAGTAGTAGTAGTAGTAGTAGTAGTAGTAGTAGTAGTAGTAGTAGTAGTAGTTATTTCAGCATATTTCAGCATATTTCAGCATATTTTCAGCATTTTTAAGCATATTTCGTCTTAGGTGGCTAAATTCATCGTCGAATTAAAAGGAAGGTATATAAAATTTGTTATCCACTTTATTTTAGTAAGATCATTTTCAACATGCTTGTTCGCTACATCTATCTTAATTTAGATAGCGAAAAGGTGTTGAAAATGTATGGTGATAGGTGAAGCGAGTATATTTGTACAAGTTTCAATAAAGATAAATGTAATATGCGTGTTTGACATGATGTCAAGATAACCATAGGATAATAAGCAAATAATTACCGTTGGTGAAGGTGATGGGACAATCTATCACTTCCAAGGCGATCTGGATGTAGCTATCTTTCCGAAGCGAAGCTGAGGAAAGATAGCGTATACATTCAGATCGCCGAGGAAGTGATAGTTTGCCATCGCCTGAAACCAAAAGGTAATTATTTGCTTTATATTCCACATGCACATCGAACGGTAGATCTAGTCTATAAGCAGGCCTAGTCTAACGCAAGCTGTTACTACTAGGTTTGATCTACTTACCAACATCAATGTTAATTGTTATTCCAATTTCCAATGTGTATGTTGTTTCCAGCATTCGCAATAATCTTGGAACACTTTACTTTCACTCTCAAGCAAAAAAAGTTCCATTTCAGCTCCGTTAGAACTCAAATCTTACGTCGAACAACAGAACAAGCAATTAAACAATAACAACGCAGCAAACCGTGTACTGTTATACTATACACTGTACGATACGTATGCATACACAGTGCATGCATATATCGCATAGCGTATGAGCTTGAACAGTGTGCTACGTATGCACAACGAATACAATTAAATTTGTAATTCGCGCGCATAGAGAACCCCGCCACATCATTTGGGTACGGAATTTGACTAGTCACACACGAGCAATGCAACCGCAGTGAAAGTGCGTTGCACTCACTAGATAGTACTTTTTATCTAGTGAGTGCAACACACTTTCACCAAAGATATCTACAGAGTGTAAAGAAGTTTTCTTCTCCCATCAATGATGGGCGAAACTATGCTTCATCACGTGATTAACTTTTGACCAATCGTAGAGCAAGATTCTTAGTATGTGGAATATAATAATGATTAATTGTGCGCCACGAGCATCTGCTGATAGTGTTATTGATATAGAATAATACCAGTACTTATATTATCATTATCAGTATTATTAATATTAGTAGTTGAAGAAGTAACAGTTGAAGTAGTAGTAGTTGTAGTAGTAGTAGTAGTAGTAGTAGTAGTAGTAGTAGTAGTAGTAGTAGTAGTAGTAGTAGTAGTACTAGTAGCAGCAGCAGCAGTAGTAGTAGTAGTAGTAGTAGTAGTAGTAGTAGTAGTAGTAGTAGTAGTAGTAGTGGTAGTAGTAGTAGTAGTAGTAGTAGTAGTAGTAGTAGTAGTAGTAGTAGTAGTAGTAGTAGTAGTAGTAGTAGTAGAAGTAGTAGTAGTAGTAGTAGTAGAGGGTAGTAGTAGTAGTAGTAGTAGTAGTAGTAGTAGTAGTAGTAGTATGTAGTAGTAGTAGTAGTATTAGTAGTAGTAGTAGTAGTAGTAGTAGCAGTAGTAGTAGTAGTAGTAGTAGTAGTAGTATAATAATAATGATAAGAATTATTATAAGTATTATTATCATTATCGTTATTATTATTACAACTATTAGTTGTAGTAGAAGAATTAAATTATTAGTGATATTATTGTAATTATTATTATAATAATGATTATTATACCAAGTTTCGTTTAATCCTCTTTATGAATGCACAGATTGTAGGCTGCACTCGTAGTCGTAGCTTGTAATCATAATAATTGTTGAAATTCATTGTTAGTTATTGTTAATTGCTGTTAATGGTTAATTGTTTGTTGAAATTCATTTTTGATTATATTGTTAATTACTGTTAATTATTGTAAATTGTTGTTAATTATTGTTAGTATATTGTTGTTAAGGGACCCCATGGTAGAACAGCAATGTCTGCATAGACGGCGCTGAATGGGCCATCCCTCCGAATCTTTTGTATTTACTGTTTTTACTTGTTTCGTGTTTCGAAAAATAAATAAATAAATAAATAATAAATTATTATTAATGTCCCATAAAATGATGTTACCCAAGTTCATCTTTCATGTTTAATTTAAGATTTTGCAAATGTGAAGATTATGTTAAACATTTTTGAATATATTCTAGGTAACTTATCAGTTTACATTAGGCTAAACAAAAATTTTTGTTTACAGTTATGAAAATATATTTTCGAAGTATAGCCTAATTCAGAATTCGACTCAAATTGTTTTTGTTTAAGTTTATACGTATTTGATCTGTTTTTATTCTTCTCATGCTACACATTCGCTACCTCCTAAATGCGTTAGTAAGACTTTTAAAATGATCGTACAGTTCATGACAAACTGAATTTAAGTAACTTAAGCTCGTACGATGTCCGATAAAAAAATTATTGGTTAAAAATCAACCTTCCTTGCATGGTACAGACATACACTAAGTTCAAATAACACCCCTTAACGCCAGGGGCGTCGATCCGTTTTTGCGATTGGGGGGGGGGGGGGGGGCGAAATTTGAAAAAGAATTCCAGAGTGACCACTGAGAGAGCTAAAAGCCCCACATTGGCATACCCGGAAGTTTTATTATGCGCTCATTGAAAGTGTCTTGATGGCTCGAAGACCTGACTTTGGGGGGCACCCACATTTGGGGACAATAATGGGGGTCCAGGGGGCGGAGCCCCCGGAAGCTTTTAGATTTCAGACATGTGCAACTCCTATCATGGGTGTTAAAATTGTATAAAATAGTGAACCTACTCGTAATGTATTTTTAAAGGGCATAGCGAGGAAAAGATTGAGCCTTGCATGAGATGGATCCACGTGATCCTGTATACTATAGAGCCATCGATATAGTCTAGGGCATTGGGCTCCCATGAAACTAAGCAAGGGCGTCAACAACTTCTCAAAAGTGGAGGAGAGACATTGCGAGGAAGCGAAGCGACCGAGCGGGGGAGGGTGTGGGAGGGGGTGTCCCCCTCCCACAGTAGGGAGCTTTTGTATTTTTGGGCGTGAAATTGTGCGATTTGGTGCATACCTGAGACAGAAATTTCACGTAATATGAAGTATATAAGTATGGAACCAAACACACATAATGACAAAGGGAGGGGGACAATCTCCTCCACTTTCAAATGTGGGGGGACATGATATTCCAATTTGATTTGCGTTCAGCGCATATGGACCGAATTGACTGAAAGATATATTTCAGATTATTTTATTTTCTGTGACGGTGTGCTATCTATAGATGAGGGTTTAGTAAACTTCGTTTGAGGTGTGCGTTTGAGAAATTACACTGCCCAACACATTTCGAAAGGTGAGTTCCCGCAACCCAAATGAAACTTGCAATATGAGAAACAGTATGCGCAAAAAAGAGATTTACAGTCCTTTTCAAACAAACAAAACGGCTATTTTGAAGATTAATTATTGATAAATGTGTCTTTCCCCTCTTTGGCATTATATCACTCGATTTGTTTCTTCCTCATTTTCGGAATTATTGGGGGGGGGGGGGCGAAATGATATGTTCGCCCCCCAATATTTTCATTGGGGGGGCGACCGCCCCCCCCCCCCCCTGCCCCCCCCCCCCCCCCCCCCCCCCCAGGATCGACGCCCCTGCTTAACGCAAGAGGACGCCCTTCAGACACATGTAAGTTAGAACCATTTTGTTATCAAAAATTGTGCATGTAGTCAACGAGCCTGAAAAGTCCCGTGTGATTTTTGATATAAAAGCAAGCCACTCATTCAAATATCTCAAGGGCACCCCTAATAACAATAACAACATGATTGCAGTCTGAAATCTTGTGGTGGTGTCCATCGCCACATTTTTGCCCCGCCGAGACCGCCTGCCTATTTTTTTCGAGACCGAGGGAATTGGTTGAAAGTGCTCTCAGTGGGGAGTGGGGGCTCGTCAATTTTTGTTCACAGCCAAGATCATTCATTAACATGGTCGAGACCAGGCGCGCCGGAAACAGTTTTGGATTGGGGGGGGGGGGGGGGGAAAGGGGGCTCATGATTTATTGTGTGTACGGGCTCATGCCCAACCACGTGCACAGGGCTGCGCGCCAACTTTGAGCCAGATGTGAGAGTGAGACCTTGCGAGGGAGCGAAGCGACCAAGCCCGAGGGAGTGAAGTGACTGAGCGGGGGGAGGGTGTGGGAGAGGGGTGTCCCTACTCCCACGGTAGGAAGCTTTTGCATTTTTGGACTTGAAATTGTGCAATCTGGTGCTTACCTAGATATGAAATTCGGGCTTAACATTGACTGTATCTGGGAAAGCGTATTATGATTTGATCGACCAGAAATTTTAAATATATTTTCACGAAGAAAACAAATAATTGACACACTAATAAATATGCACCCAAACGCACACACAAATATTGTATTTAGTGTCATACACAGTTCCAACATAAACCATATGCCGCATTATGTATGATCCAACAACATAACCTATAGCCAAGCATGAGTTCCGAGGGGGCGAAGCTACCGAGGGCTGGGGCAGAGCCAAATAGGGAGGATTTGAAAGGGGGTACCCCCCTCCCACGGAGAAGATTTTGCATTTATATAAATGGTGCACGTCACACAAGCAGCCAGAGCAATGCCAGCCTACAATGGAACTACGTGGCCCGGTACATAAAAAAGATACTCACCCCAGACAATACGCAAGTTACACAATATACTAAGATAATCTGTTCGCGCGCGAAGCGCGCAGCGAAAATTTAAAGTGGATGTATAAATTACTTTTTGAACGTGAGAATTAACAAGTCTTAGCTCATACAATTACTTTTTTCTATAGATGCTAAACATTTATGCAAAGGGTTGTGTAATTCATAAACAATGCAATTCTGCTTCTGCTTGTTTCTGTACAAACGCCTGATGTGGCTATCCCGTACAATTAATCACCAACACTTACGGAACCATAATTGTTTCATGGTTCCGTACGCGCCAAACGCGCGAGTGCGCCAATTCTATTCACGCGTACGTTTGGAAACAATTGAATCACGGACGATGCGTTCGTCCTAGACATAAGGCAGTCTTCGAACGCAAACCCCTGAACGCATGCTGTAGTATGGTGATGCTTTTTCAAATTATATATATTTGTTCTGAAAACCTATTTTTCTGAACTTTTTAGTGGAATGGACTTCTCAAAATTAAAAAAAAAAGAATATTATATTTGGGTGGTGGTACCCTTTGAGCGCACTCTCAATAAAAAAATTAATGTACTATCCCTTTATTATTCTCATGCTGTCAATATGTTATGTCGGTGGTTGATGGGAGATAATCATACCACAAACCTATTATCTGAAATATTGATAAGAATATACAAGACAAATATATAATCGTCACACGTGTTTGTATTGTATGCAATTCCCACATCCAGCTCTCATGCTCGGTTATGTAAAGCGGGCGTGAGCTGGGATGGGCGCCATTATCAGATGATTCATCCATCAAACCAAGATGACTCCGGTGTTCGCGTCTCTCGTTGCCGTTTTAGCGATCTCTGCTAGCGGCTTAGTGATCCCCGCCAGTGGGTATGTCATCCAACAGCTGGATATATCTTTGCTTACTCCGAATGGACTTCGTTTTGCTTATCCGGGTGAGTTATATGATTTTTTAATATTTAAAAAAAAGTTGTTATCGTTATTTTACATAATTAAATATAGCATTACCTTACAAATTCATGGCAACTGATCATGAATTCAGGGTGTTGAAAGTGTATGCAGTGACGTACGTCCGCCTTTTACAAATCGTCTGAACAGTTTCCAGTAGACGGATGAGGATGAATGTAACACACACACACAACAATTCAGATCGAACAGCCCTGTAATTTGTATTCTATGAATGTAAAACGAATGCGCCCCTCCACCAAACTATATATCGGTCAATAAAGGTGTTTAACTGATTAAGCATAATATTACAACAATACTGAATATTGTACTAATTATTGTAAAGGTATTGTGAAGCCGACATTTGTAAAGGTATGTCACGGAAAAGGTCTCGAAAATGAAGAATATACAATTACATGTAGTCAGTTTTAGCGAGTTTTGGCTATTTTGTTTAGTATTCGCTTACGCCGTTGTTCGATCACAATCTGTACGCGGGTTACGTAGTGGTCACGCACAGCAACGTGGTACTCCGTGTAATGCGCCGTGAGCGAAATTTCGCACCGGGTGAATACTCGTATAATGCACAATTAAACGCGCTGTGTCGTTTTTTAAAAATTACTTTGAGGTCTATAACTCCACGGAAAAGAGATTTCAAGCCCTAATTTTTCAGGCATGCTGTTAAATGACATTTTCTTTCATATAAGACAATAATCTCGCAACTTTTGAAATTTGGCTTGCAAAAGGCGGACAGTCCCTTAAAAGGGATAGTTGAGCTCTGATAAATAGAGTACAGTTTTGGTCAAACTGAATTTTAGTAACCAATACCTGCACCATTACATTACAAACTAATATTTATAACTCCACCATGCTCGAAAGGAATGCAAAAATTACAAATGACTAACTAAAAGACCGCTATCATAAAAAAAAGCCGTTCAAACTCAAGAGGGCACTCTCTAAACACTCATCGGTTGTGACCATTTTAAATAAAATAATATGCATGTGATGTTTTGTTGAAATATATAGATTAGATAGAGAGATAATCAACAACTATTTAAAAACCTCTTTTGTAAATTTTTGAAAAAAGGAAGCATTAAAAAAAGAATTAACGGCTGGTTCTAAATTATCGAATAATTGTGGGGCCCCACAATTATTACAAACGATAATGTTTATGGATATTTCAGCCATTTCTGAACCGGTTTTGATCAAATAAAGTTTATTCTGTCATTAAAATTGTATGCTCACTCAGTTTTTCATTATCTCACGAACAAATTATTTTGTGTAGCGCCCTCTATACCAAAACTCAACTATTCCTTTCAGCATGTACTTTTGAAGGCCAGCTTATTGTATTGTAACAGCAGACTACAATCTCCTATCACACAATTAGCAGACAGATCACTGAGTGTCCAAGTTGTTGTTGTTGTTGTTTGGTGGCAATCAGTCAAATGTGAATATTGTTGCCAATTACGTTTCTATTAATTCATTATTCATATATTTATAAAATATTTTAACATTTTATATATCAGCAAAAAAAATTTACTATGGCACCGCTACATTATCGCGATATTTTTTGTTTTTTCCAACCGTATAACTATTTCTTTTATATACAGAAATATAAGTGCAAATAGTTGTCTAGCTATAGCTATGCTAAACTTTATTTTTGTTTTATTTTACAACGCTCACAAACATTACCTTGATAAGAGTTGTATAACTCCATATTATATAATCGTATAAGTTTAACTAGTGCGTTTTACTTGTTGGAGGTATTTTTATTTTCAATAATTTGTTGTCTTGCCATAGTTATTTGGCTATAATGTACAGTATACATATCTCTTTTTGTTTTAATATACGTACTGAATGCCAATGTCGCATTTTTTTTTTTTTTTTAAATTATCAAAAGTTTTAACGAATCATTTCTTAATAGTGAGGTATTAGAATATAACGTATTATAGTATGGTATAGTTTAGAAATATCGTTCATATTGGTTATAATTGTTTATTCATAAACAAATGAGCTAACGTTGTATTGGAGCATTTATTCGTCGTGAGGTATTAGAATACATTGTATGATAATTTATAATGTATTGATATTATTCATGTTGGTTCCAATGTTTGTTACGCATAGACGAACCTGGTGTGACCCTCGTAGGCTTACACTACAGCATCAACCAGCCTCTGATCGGGGTCAATGTAGGTCAATGGAACGTCGACGTGAACGCTGCAACTGGTGAGCATGGAGTTTAAAGGGGACCACTAAGCAAAGACAAACACAAGCTTATATGGTTTGGTACTGTTGTTTGATGTTTGATAGATGTCCAACACTTTTTGCAAAGGGTTGTGTAATTCATAAATAATATAATCAAGCATCAACAATAATAACGGAACCAACAGGACCTTATAGTTCCGTATGCGCCAAACGTCTGCCAATATGCGCCAATTCTATACGTATCTGGAGACAATAGAAACACGGAAGACGAATACGTCCTAGCAAAGACTATATAATTACAAGACTGATACCTTAGTATGGTGATGAGTTTATCACTTATATGATTTGTCTATAAACCTATTTTTCTGAACTTGTTGGTGGAATGGACAACTGAAACTATAACCATTCATTTATGAATATTATTGTTTAGTGTTGGTTCTCTTTAAGTCATTATACAGTGCGAGTAAAAAGAAACGAAACCGGACTTTGATAGCTTATAAATCCACAGATATCAAAGGTATAAATGTTGATATTGGTATCATGTTTAAAATGATATATCATACACTCTGATCACTTCAAGCTTCGCCGATCGCGACCTAATTATCTAAAGGCATATAAAAACCAACCCGTGTCCAAGTTTGCAGTGTTCTTGTTTTGTGAATAGCTGCATATTTTGTTTGATTTTCAAAGATAACTTCATCCTGCATTTCCTATCCAGGGGCCCCTGCCTCCAAACAGTGGGGTTGCTGATGGGAGGACAGTTGGGGATCTTCTTCCACCATGATAAACATGAAAAACACTGGCAACTAGCTGGTATTTTGTTTTGATTCACCAAAGGATATTCTTGAAATGTTTGTTTTTAAAAAAACGGTAAACAGACGCATTAATTTACATGATAAGCACTACAAAAAAGTCCCCCCTAATCAAAAATAACGTAACTTTTTAACAAAATAATTTTGAGCAAAATACACTTATTCACTAACTTCCATGTGAAAATGAAAATGGTCCTTCGAGTCATGCATGAGTGAGCACACAATAAAGGCAAAATTGTCACTTTTCAATGACTCTTGTGACTTTTGAAAAGTGACAATTTGCCTTTAATGTGTGCTCACTCGTTTACGATACGACGGATAAATTTCATACACAGACGTTAGTCAATAGTTCCAAAAGGCGCTAAATCCACTTTCGATCAAAATTGAGCTAACGATATCAGTGCATTAATAAGCTTCGTAGCTATCTGGAAATCCAAATTTTTGAACAAATTACCAAGTGAAAATCAAAATAAAGAAAGTTCCGTTTTCATATTCCCAAATGCATGTGTACAAAATTGGGCAAAAAACCCTGTTTTTCTCGTAAGTTGTAAAAATGGATTTAGCGCCTTTTGGAATTAAGCTCTTCATAATGTAGGAGCAATCCTGCCAAGTTATTTTGCTCAAAAACTTTTCGTTAAAATGTTACAAATTAGGGGAGGACTTACTTGTTTCGTTGTGTTTAGATCAAGACAACGGCAAACTTGGACACGGGTATTTTTTGCATGACTTTGGATAATAAGGTCGCGTTTGATGAAAACATAAAGTGATCAAAATGTATGATATATCATTTTAAAGGCAATTTCCCAAGCTTTAACATGAAACCAATATCAACATAATGTTTAGAATTGTGGATTTATAAGCTATCAAAGTCCGGTTTCGTTTTTTTGTACTCGCACAGTATACCATAGTCAAACCTATGTATAGTGCTGACTACGTAAGTTAACGAGAAAAGTGGCCACATTAGACATGTTAGACAAGTGAGCTCTATATATAGAAATGTCCCATGATAACATGATTGTTTTCTATATGGGAGAACACTTTTAGTGACCTCTATAAGCAGGTTGGCTGTTATAGACAGGTGCCCCTTTAAAGACAGGTTTTGACTGTACACACTTATTATCATAGGGTTGATACCTCATAGACATAACAAAAACACAATGAATTTACTCTGGCTCGGGGGTGTTGACATCTTATGCCAATAAAGATGTTTTTGTTATGTTTGTTTTATGTTTATGAACATTACAAAATTGAGCTGTTTTCTTTACGAAAATACGCAGAATTATCACAAACATAAGGAAACTGACCAGAAATATATAATTTATTATGGAAAACACGAGCAAAGAAAATTTGGTTGCCCCAGGACAACATTTACATAGCCCCTTTGTAATTGTAAATGTATTTTCTTCTGCAGGTGATTATTAAACTGGCACGCACAAACGCCCCATATAAATGTCAATACACATAAGTTTTCCCCTACTTGACCATGTTTACTATGGAAGCATGAGACCATCAAAAACCCGGATATACGTCGTGTAGTAATTCCATTTACTACACGACGTAAATAATTACGTCGTGTAGTAATTCGAATTACTACACGACGTAATTATTTACGTCGTGTAGTAAATGGAATTACTACACGACGTAATTCCGAATTACTGCCCAACGATTTAATGTCATGACGTTAAATGAATTAGTGTCGCTACATCAAATAATTAAGGTCGTGTAGTAATTCCAATTACTACAAGACGTAAATAATTACGTCGTGTAGTAATTCCAATTACTACACTACCTAAATAATTAAGGTCGTGTAGTAATTCCAATTACTACACTACCTAAATAATTACGTCGTGTAGTAATTATTTACTACACGACGTAATTCCGAATTACTGCTCAACGAATTAACGTCATGACGTTAAATCAACCAATGAGATAGATCGTTCGTACTGCATGTACTGCACTACTATACTAGCGCACGCCCGCCCTGATATCCGACCGTATACCGCGGGCGGCCAGGAATGACGATCTATCTCATTGGTTGATTTAACGTCATGACGTTAATTCGTTGAGCAGTAATTCGGAATTACGTCGTGTAGTAAATAATTACTACACGATGTAATTATTTAGGTAGTGTAGTAATTGGAATTACTACACGACCTTAATTATTTGATGTAGCGACACTAATTCATTTAACGTCATGACATTAAATCGTTGGGCAGTAATTCGGAATTACGTCGTGTAGTAATTCCATTTACTACACGACGTAAATAATTACGTCGTGTAGTAATTCGAATTACTACACGACGTAATTATTTACGTCGTGTAGTAAATGGAATTACTACACGACGTATATCCGCGTTTTTGACGGTCTCATGCTTCCATAGTTTACCACCCCCTTTGTCACAATATGTATTGCATAAAACAAAATTGCAGTTTGATCATTTACAGAATTAAATGTCCAGGTGAGTGTTCCACAAAGATCCTAAGTTGAACTTAAACTCGAATTTGGACTTTGGAATTATGGAAAGCCATCAGTTGCTACATCAAATTTGTACATTATTTTTTTTAATACAACATACATTTTTGGTTAAAAAGCATAAATATGTTATATAAGAAAGGTTTTTCTTTATTCTTGATGAAAAATTCCTTTACAAATTCACAAATACGTGCATGTTTGCTCTTAAATATGTTTTATTCCATGCATGGCTACAAATCGTCTATCGTAGTTTTAGTCCTACTTATGATCGTAGGCCAACTTACAATCTTGGTGAAACACCACCAAATCTCTTTACCGTTTTGAACATTATTTTTCCTCCTTCGACAGGTGACTACTGGGTGCATGAGAACACCGTGGTGAGCTTCGTGGTCGGAGATGTGGTCAACTACTGGTACCTTGTTATGTACAACGGCGCGGGATTGCAGAAGATCGATCAGTCATGGACTGCTACTGGTAGGCAAGCACGAATGATGATAGTGGTGGTGGTGGTGGTGGTGGTGGTGGTGGTGGTGGTAAATAAAGACGATGACTTCGAAGACGATGATGATAATAATGATGATAATGATGATGATGATGATGATGATGATGTTGAAGATGATGATGATGACGATGAAGATGATGATGATGAAGATGAAGATGATGATGATGATGATGATGATGATGATGATGATGATGATGATGATGATGATGGTGATGATGATGATGAGATTATGATGATGATGATGATGATGATGATGACGATGATGATGTTGATGATGATGATGATGATGGTGGTGGCGGTGGTGATGGTGGTGGTAATGGTCGTAGAAGGATGATGGTAAAGTTGAAGATGTTAGTTGAGTTGAGTCTGATGTGTTAGTATCCAAGCAAACAAATTAACATCAATATAACAATACAAGTTGAATGTTTAACATAAATATTGAAAGGATAAATGGGACCAGAAAATAGCATTAAATGCTAATCATGCCTGGTACCACTTAGACAAGATGTATCGCAACAATTGGAATGTAATGTATACATATGTATACATATGAATAACTGTTGAATACAAACTTGAGCTACAAACCTTTCTACATCTAATCTAAAATACGTTTGTGGTTAAATACAAAGCTTTGTTATTTTACAATATATAAACAGATATAAAATTATAACATATCATATTTACTAAAAAGCAAGAACCTTGGTTCAAAGTTCAAAAAATGTATTCTATTAACATTTTGTGCTATTAGAATTCTACGGAAGCAAGAAACTGATGTTTTCTGCCGTAAATTATTCCAAAAGCATGTGCCTCTGTATAGCCAGGACACAGACAATTTACCCTGCGTAGTCCTTACTTTATAGGCACTCTCAACTTCTTACTTTCTCTCTGTCTTGCCTCATATGTGTGCTCTACGAAACAACAATACTGAATTAGGGACTGGGGCAATTTATCATTCGATAATTGATACATAAAAACACAAATAGATAGTTTATTGAGTTGATACACAATCAATACTTTTAGCTCCTGAACTATATCGGTTTTGAATTAGTCCTAATTGGACTAAATGTTTTAACTCTTTGTACCAACTTTTGGCTTAATTATAAGCACGTCATGTTTATTTTGAAATTACTTCCACAAACCTCAATGACATATTATGCGGTTGTATTAACGTGTTATACAATAACAATAAAACACGCCTTGGCACAAACTGTCTTAATAGAACACCAACCTTTTTTCTAAAACACTTATCAACCCTTTCGATATGAGATTTCCAGGTCAAGTGTTGATGTACATAAATTCCTACAAATGATGCAACATCAACCCGAACTAGTTCAGTCTCGGTTATTTGTAATACTCCTTAAGTTACTACTGATTGCCTACCCCCTCTTATTAACAAATAATTACTCTTCAAGAGATTCACTGTAAGTTTATTCACCGTACACCATATACCTTGTCAATATGCATATTAACTACATCCATATCAATCATATTCAGTCTCGGTGGAAATGTATGAAACAAGTTAGAATCATCAGCAAAATGTAGAAAATTGAAATGATCTGTTGAGTTTGGCAAATCATTTATATACATGTAAATAAAAACTAATGTAGGTCCCAACTTGCACTTAACCATAAAGAACGCCACATGTTATTATCTGTCGTAATGAAATGTGTCCATCGTAATTCAAAAACTGAACTCTACTAAAAGGATCATCTTTAAACCACTGAAGAGGCAGGCCCCTTATTCCATAATGTCCTAGTTTACTATCCAATATTGTGTGATCAATTGGGAAATCTAGGAATACACCCGGTGTTACACTGCCCTTATCCAATGAATTAGGTACATCATTATCCAAATTAATTAAAGACAACTTACTACTATAATGATTAATGTTTACGAAAACCATACTGGTGCTTTTACAAGACATCGTTCCTTTAAAAATAATCAAGTAGCCTCTTATTTACTAATTTCTCAAATAGTTTGGAAAAGAAAGTCAAAACTGAAATAGGTCTATAATTGCCTGGGATATCTCTCTCTCCCTATTAAAAAGTAGGTGTTACGTTGGATACTTCCATTGCCTCTTGAAACACTCCGTTAACAAATGACTGATTATAAATATAAGCTAATGGTTTTGCATTACATCAGCATCATCTTTCATCAATCGGGCTGAAATATCCTCAAAATCCGGAAATATGGTTTTGAGAGACCACTTCGTTTGGGCTAGTTCAGATAGCCATGCATGAAGTGTCATATTTAAGTTAAATAGTATGTTTAATTATTATTTTGGTCCGTTAAAGGTGAATGACAGTAGTAGGAAACGCCCCACCCCCCCCCCCCCCAAAAAAAAAAAATGAAATGTACGCTCTTATAACCAACCATGTGAAAGAATATAATTTTTACTAATATGGGATTATACTCATTTGGCCAAGAAACCTCCTAATAATTGATATATAAAATTGATCTACTGTACATTGATATCACCAACGCGGAATCGCCATACGCTACGTGCAAATAACCTCGTGCGTTACACGAGGACTTCGCTATACGGGCTTGTCCCCGGCTTGTCGATATCTCCAGCCCAGCGCTAGCGGCGCGGACAGGTGCGAACGGGCGGTGGATTTATAAATTTCACGGGCGGTTATTGGATTTCTTCCGATATTTCTATATTTAACGATGCTTAGGTTCGGATTTTACCACACAAGCCCTATTTAGATATTTATTCAACAATATTGATCAATATAGATGTTTTCGGCTACTTTCCCAAAACTGGTATTGGGCTTTAAATGATGTTTCGTCGATATTTTGTTGTCATTATTTTATTACCATTCTTTATACATGTTATATTGTTAGTATATCAACATTTTTGTTTGTGTGGTCTCATATAATGTCCCCAGGTCCTGCATTAACTACCGATGTTGCCACAACTACGCAGAACTTACAGGGTATGAAGTTTAACTCTTAACCCGATTTCTCCTACATGTTTAAGGGATCTAGTATTAAACTTTGTTGACATGTGCGTAAACTAATTTGTTTCGTTTTTGCTAAGGCCTCTACGACCTCGCGTATTGTGCATATTGATTGATATCGATTTATTGATTGTATTTATTTTTCATAATTTGAAAATTTATTCATTCATTAATTGTTGCTTAAAAAACAATGTATATGTTATAATTTATGTTCTTCTTATTATCATCTCATCATCTATTTATTTGTTGCCAATGAATTATGAATGCATGCAGTTGCACACTACTCGATTCCCTTATCATTTATAACCACGTTATGTGAATGAAATCTTAGGCTATCTAAATGCATTCCCAATACGCAAAATGTCTCTATTCCTTTTTTTAAACGAAAGTTTCGTCATTTTTTTTTATAGAAAAATCAGAGGAAAATGTTCATATTTGAAAGTAAAATTAATTGCATGTGATTCAGGGGCCCCGTTGTAGAAAGAGTTGCAATCGATTGTAGAGATAAAACTAATTGCAAGTCAGAACATATGCACATTTGACATGTTTGGACCAATAAGATTTTGCGTATTTTAGTCACATGATTTTAATCAATTAAATGCAACTTTACAATCGATTGCAACTATTTCTGCGACGGGGCCATGTTTTTTAAATTTTTTACAAAGATCCCAAGTTAAACTAAACACTAAGTTGGACTTACAAATTATGGAAGGACATTTGTAGCTTCGGAATTAGACATATTCAAGAGTCCAAACGCGAATATTCGAAACTTTCCCCAAAATTTCACATCAATAACTTAAAGTCTATTTGATAAAAACATATTAATGATTTTAATCGATTTGTTTTGGTCCTGTTAAAAGAACTCGTTTAACAAAAACAAAACAAAGCAACTAATAATAGCTTTCCATAATTTCAAGTCCAACGTAGCGTCAAAAGCTCGACTTGGGATCTTTGTGAAACACCCCAGTCCACTTTTTATATTTTAAAGGTTGTCAGAGACCTGCCAATCTGAGCAGCAACGTGATAATAACCCCAGACCAGTCTTTGTACGATACCTGGTCTTACGTGACGATATCATGTCCTCCTGGGTACATTCTGACTGGTCAACTTTATCAAGCTGATTATACCTATTGTAACGCTGAGTCACCTGCTTACTGGGATCCAGATCCGGCACTATCACGATGCGTCTTTAATGGTAATTCGAATACATGCTATATTTGTCTTTTTGTTTACTTGTTGATACTAATGCGCTTATCCATATAATCAGACAATTAAAACAAGGTTATGAGGATATTCATGTTAAGTGTTTCATGAAAAGGGCTAATTCAACATTGTTAAATAAAGATGGCCATTAAAAAAGTTATTTCTATATTTTGTCATATATTGCATGTAATATTTAATAGATACAACCGCTGAGAATTACTTTAAATAATATATAGATTTTCGCTTATATTCTTTTATCATTGTTATTGTATTACCACTCTTTCCATTTAGTGGATCAGCATTTAAAGGTATGGTGAAATCCCGGCTTTGATTCAGGTGTATAGCTTTCAATATGTGCCTATATTGATATACCACACTCTTTTTTTCAAAGAAATCCTTAAGTTGGGCAAAAAAGGTAAATTTCATGCGGCTTATGCCTCTACGACCTCGCATATTGTGTATATTGATTCATATCGATTTATTTATTTTATTTATTTTTCATAATATGAACATTTATTCATTCATTAATTGTTGCTTAAAAAACAATGTATATGATATAATATATTTTTTTCTTATTATCATCTCATCATCTATTTATTTGTTGCCAATGAATTATGAATGCATGCAGTTGCACACTACTCTATCCCTTATCATTTATAACCACGTTATGTGAATGAAATCTTAGGCTATCTAAACCCATTCCAAATACGCAAAATGTCTCTATTCCTTTTTTAAACGAAAGTTTCGTAATTTTAGAAAAATAATAGGAAATATGTTCGCATTTGAAAGTAAAATAAATTGCATGTGATTTCAGGGCCCCCGTTGTAGAAAGAGTTGTAAACAATTGTAGAGATAACATTAATTGCAAGTCAGAAAATATGCACATTTGTCATGTTTGGACCAATAAGATTTTGCATATTGTAGTCACATGATTGCAACTCTTTCTGCAACGGGGCCCTGTGGGTTTTTAAACAAATATCCCAAGTTAAACTAAATACTAAGTGGGACTTACAAATTATGGAAGAACATTTGGAGACATATTCAAGAGTCCAAACGCGAATATTCGAAACTTTCCACAAAATTTCACATCAATAACTTGAAGTCTATTTGATAAAAAGATAATATTAATGATTTTATTCGAGTTTTTTTGTTCTGCAGTAAAAGAACTCGTTTAACAAAAAACAAACAAAGCAACTACTTAAACGGATTTCCATAAGTTTAAGTCCAACGTAGTGTCAAAAGTTAGACATGGGATCTCTATGAAACACTCCCCGATCCTCTTTTCATATTTTAAAGGTTGTCAGAGACCTGCCAATCTGAGCAGCAACGTGATAATCACCCCAGACCAGTCTTCGTACGGTATTTGGTCTGCCCTGGTGATATCGTGTCCCCCTGGGTACAATCTGACTGGATCGACTTATACCTATTGCTACGATGATTCACCTGCTTACTGGTATCCAGTTCCGGCACTATCACGATGCGTCTATGATGGTAATTCGAATACATGATAATTTATATTTGTATTTTTGTTTACTTGTTGCTATTATTATACTAATGCGTTTATTCATGTAATCGGATAATTAAAACAAGATTTTGAGGAACATCATGTTGATTGTTACTTGAATAGGGCTACTTCAACATTGTTAAATAAAGATAGCCATTAAAAAGGTTATTTCTATATTGTATAATATGTATATATACATAATTGGCCTGTTGCATGTCATATTTAATAGATACAACCACTGCGAATTACTTTAAATAATATATTATAGATTTTCGCTTATATTCTTTTATCATTGTTATTGTATAATTAACACTATTTCCATTTATTGGATCAGCATTGTATATTGTGTATATTGTATATTGTATATTTTGTATATTGTATATTGTATATTATTGTGTATATTGTATATTGTACATTGTGTATATTGTATATTGTATATTGTGTATATTGTATATTATTGTGTATAATGTATATTGTATATTGTGTATATTGTATATTGTATATTATTGTGTATATTGTATATTGTGTATATTGTATGTTGTTCTTTCGAATGTCCTCAGGTCCTGAAGTTACCACTGATGTAGCCACAACTGCACGTGACTCACAAGGTATAACGATTATACACGTACAGAATTTTAAAAAGCTATACAATAAAATAAAACCAGGATATTGTTACGTTTTTAGTCAACATGTTTCATAGGACAAAATCCTCTACTAGCTGGCACGACTAGACACTGTCAATAATAAAAGCAAGGTATGTGTCCGCAAATAGCAGAAAAGTATTAAAGATGTAAAGTATTACAACACCCACACGAAATAAGCCTGTCCATCAAAACATACGTCTATGCTATACGTACTATGTTTTTAAGATGAGCTTGGATTTAAGTTACACTTGAAATGTTCGTATTATTATCATTATTAATAAAAACATATTCAAAATGATTTCGGAAAGTTCACAAATATCTCAATTTGACAAAAGTCTAATGAAGAGGGGGAACATAGACATGGAGGTGACTTGTTAATAGGATACTTTTTGTTTCAAAAGGACCGAGTATCTTTGTATCGTACCCGCAGATATTGAGCTGATCTGTGACAGTACGTCGATGACGCTAATTATGTCGAGATCTCTGCTCGACGTCAATGATGACGGGGGCGACGTCCACTTTGATGACGAGTCCTGTGTGGGCTATACACACGACGCGCAGCACGTTGCCATCACAACGCCCTTTGACCAATGTTCCACAATCCAAGAGGTAAGTTAAAGGGATCCAGTACCATTGCCCAAATCCACAAAACTTAATTAGAAATCTAGTGGTTCTCTCTGACTGTGTTGGATCCGTGTTACCAACAGAAGCATGGAAAATATTTTGATGTTTAAAATTTCCCTTTCGTTAAAAAGATATTCACGATTAAAGTGTTCGGATTTTTAACTGGCCACTGGATAGTCATAACCATGTACACGGGCGTAGCGACTTACGTAATACCTATTCATCAGGGGGGGGGGGGGGGGGGTTGAATGAATAGATCACCCCCCCCCCCCCCCAGTTGAATGGGTATCAATGACATGTCTACGCCCGTGACCATGTACAAAGTCAGTGCAATGAAAAGTGAATATCACTTTTAAAGTGATTTTAAAGGGATCCATTCACGTCATAAGATTTGTCAAAAAGGGATATTTTAGACTTCAATCATAAACAAATACCATCGGAAGATTTCTCGGAAATATGTGTTATAGTTTCATAGAGAAGGAATACTGTTTACCTATGGTGAAACGCCGGGTACAAAATTATGTCAGGTGTTATCGCCTATACTGCCCATTGATGTTGACATCAATCAAAAAGCGTTCTGACCATTCCATAACTAGAGACATTATTTTGACAGCCATTATCTGTATTTTTCACCATCATGAAAGCAAACGGAGGACTTCATTGTGTATTCCAACTTGGTGACTTGGCGCCCGGAAGGCAGCGGGGACAACCAGCTGATCACGCGGGAACACTATCTTCACATCCCGGTGTCTTGCAACATGAGGCGAGAGGATGTCCTTGGGGAATCCTTCGTACCCAAGACGGGAGAAGTCGTCTACGACGAGGTGTGTATAACTTGATTATTAATAATGATCATAGGTGTCTTAACATCATCAATATCATTAACATCACATTCATATTCCTCTCATCTTTATCATCATCGTTGTCATCATCATCATCGTCATCATCATTGCCATCATCGTAATCGTCATCATTATCGTCATCACATGCATCGCCATCATCATCATCGGCATCATCATCATCATCACATTCACCACCGTCATCATCACTGAATGCGGCGAGTTCTCGTTGTCACTCGAGCGCCACATGGATTCTTCTCACAGCGCCCTGGCCGACGATTCGTAGCAGGTCCCTCTCGACACACCACTCTATTTAGGAGTGAACCCCACGATCACCACTCACCCATTTCTGTTCCATACCTTAGATTTTCATCTTTTAATTAATGTTATTGTTCTTTTATCTCTGCATGCTTGCTGGTACAAACAAATTATGCTACAGGTGGGCTACGGCGAGTTCTCGCTGTCACTCGAACGCTACGCGGATTCGTCGTACAGCGCCCTCGCCGACGATTCGGCAAAGGTCTCTCTCGGCGCTCCGCTCTATTTCGGAGTGAACCTCACGACCACCTCTGACCTATCTCTATCTCTGTTCCTGGACACCTGTTGGGCCAACCCGTCGGCCTACCCGCTCGGCGGGAACAACTACACCATGATAGCTGACGGGTATGATTATTTCCCCCCTCTTTCATTTTTATATTGCATTCTTTTTTATCCACCTAATAATTATGCACTCGGTATAGTTGTTGCCTGTTTGCTTGGAAAGAATGCTCCCCGGGGATTGCAGATAATACACACAAAGTGGCTGACATTGATTACCGGGATGATAATATTAGCATTAAAGCACTTAAAGGTGGAATTGTATCGCATTGTGCGTTAATGAAACCTATATATACTTCGCACAAAAAGTTCCGCAATCGAGGTTTGCGCATTAATAACTTTTCTATTAGGTTATTACCATTGATAAATTTGGTATCATTGGAAAGCGTTTCTCTCCCCTTTACATTGATATAACATTTGCTACGAAATGTTGCAAAATGCACTGATTTTGTCAACAGTGTGCCTTCCTTTTGTTTGAAGATTAAAACGTGGCTTGAATGCATGACCACCTCACCCCCATTCAAGCCAAGGAACACTCTTAAAAATATTGGGCAAAATTTTACCCAAAATTTACCCAACATGAGGGTCGTTATGAGTCCGACCGACTTTTGGGTAAACTTTGCCCCTTTCGAAATTTACCCATTTTAGGGCAAACTTAAATGCCCATCTAATTACCCATCTTAAGATTATCCAACCCGCATATTACCCAACTATTACCATACAATTGGGTATAAATATAAAGACTGGGTAATTGAGTGGGCAAATCATTTACCCAACGAATTGACCAGGAATATTGCCCAATTATTACCCACCTAGGAAATAGACTGGGTAATTGAGTTGGGTAAATCATTTACCCAACGAATTGCCCAGGATGATTGCCCAATTATTACCCACCTAGGAAATAGACTGGGTAATTGAGTTGGATAAATCATTTACCCAACGAATTGCCCAGGAATTTTGCCCAATTATTACCCACCTAGAACCTAGAAAAGCAATAATTGGGCAAAACGGTTGGTCATTATTCATTACCCAATTCCATTGCCCAGTTAGACATTGCCCATATATTTACCCAACCCCCTGTTCTACCAACCTTTACCCAACTCTTACCCAGCATGAGGGTCCATATGAGTCCAAGGCCACGTTGGGCAAAAACAAAATGGGTAAAAATATTAAAAGAAATTATTGGGCAATCTTTCCTCTTTTTTTACCCAGCTTGATGTACATTTTACTCAGCATTGAATCCAATGTACAGTTTGTAACTGACAGTAAATGGGCAATATGGGGGATCCAAGAAGGGTAAACTGCAAGGGCAAAGTACAGTATTTTAAATACGGACAATATAACTAAAAATATAACAGAGGAGAACAATTGCATGTTGTGAACAGTGTATATATATATTCTTCAATAAAACAAAAATACAATAAACAACAAAATAGCCTAAATATAACAAGTAAAGTTTGATGGATAATGGCATCATACCTTTACAAATAATTTGTATACTGATTTTGTCTTGTTGTTTTCATGCATGCAGTGTAGAAAAACAATGAACACATATATTTATCATTATTATGAGTCTAATAAAATAATACGGGCCTCAGCATGTAAATGTACCAATATATACATGGGGTCAAAACACATTTTCCATTAGGCACATCTTTTCTTTTATAATATTGTAAAACAAATATCAAAACAAGTGTAGCCTACTCCAGCATACTACTGTAATATACATTTTTTTTTTAACGGGCATAATAATGTGATACAAAATCTAGTGTATTCCAGTAAAATAATCAAATACATATAACAAACATAATATAAGTGAAATATGACATAATTAACTACTTGAGAATAAAAAGCTTGGTTTATATGAATTATCGTATTATCCTATTGGGGAAGGAGGCAGGTGACCCCCCCCCCCCCCCCCCCCCCGTTAAGTAGCTTCTCCTCAGTGATAGTACGTCACACGATGTGGCGGGTGCAAATGAATCATCAAACACATTTAATATTGTATAAATACTTTTCATTATATTTAATACAATCATTGATTACATGATTACAATCCGGTAAGTCCTACTGTTAATGTATAATGGATTGATTATCATTTACCATTGTATTTCTTTATTATTTATTTATATTTACGTACTTACTTTACCCTTCCCTAATCGTAAGGACACAGGGGTGGACTACCCTTGTCCGTATAGTCATCGCAGGGGATTATTCTGCCCCTTTTTGCATGATGACTTGCTATATTCTACAAATTATTCACTATAGTCATTGATACTATACTGATGCTGACATAGGGGTGGACTGCCATGATCATCAGTGGTCATAGGAGGTAATTCTGCTCGACTGATACTTTTGTTGAATGATGTCTTCCTTTTAATCTACAAGTTTAATCTATCTGGAGTTCTTGGTGTCTTTCCGATCTACGAATCACCGTTTGAGTGGCTTCCCCTGACTCTGTGACTGGTGCATCAGACCCCTAAACTGTATCATCTGGCGGTGGTGTCTGAGTCCTGGGTGATGTGATGTTCCCGATGTCATGTGATCAAGATGACGTCTCCATTCAAGATTGGGCCAATATCTCAAAGTGATAGTTCCCGACCCTCTTTTGTTGCTGCCTCGGCGAAGTCGTGTACCCAGACTGCGTCACCCACGTCGAACTGGCGCACCTTGGTGTTTGTGCGTAACTATTGCTGCCATTGTTGTCTGCTTGTTGTTGACCCTCTCGCATTGGTCTGGCTTCAGCAGGGTCCAGAGCGTGGGGACGGTTATTTAGCAGCATTGATTGTGTCAACCTTGCAATTCTGGCAGCTCATAGTAGTATCACTGTAAATATCTCACAGCGTGGTAGGCAGTCGATGCTCAAGTCAGGTAGCAATCATATAGAAGTCCCCTACCTGGTAAGACCGTCCATGGAAAGAAGATCCATGCTACTGAACCTAGGATGGTGAGACCGCTTCTCAGGTGGAATGCGTCGTGAATCCTCTGCCATAGGGTCATCGGTAATGGCTGAAATATACAAATATTTTAAATAGTTCATCAAATATTGATATTACAAAATCTGTCATAAAAACCACGTTGCCTAAGCACTTTCAATAATTAACCAACATTGGTAACCGTTCGATGTTATAATTGTGAAAGTCTTAAAGGGATCTAGTAAATTTGCAAAAAGTGATGAATGGTTGATACTATGTATTAATGTTATATTATAAATTATGTCCACTACCCGGTCCACTGGGTGTTGTGTGAACCTTTCAAGTTAAATGGACTTTGTATGACCGAGTAATAAGCAAACATGCAACGTGACATTCACCAACTCATTGCACTCACTTTGTACACGGTTCTGACGATCCGTTGGATAATTTGACATCTGAAGACTTCAATCGTAAATATCTTTTTAACAAAAGGAAAATTTGAAAAAACGAAACCTACCCCATGCTTTTTTTATAACAATACAATAAGGTATTAGGGAACAGGAAGAATTTCAACTGGATTTTAAAGGGATAGTTGAGTTTTGGTAGAGAGGGCGCTAGACTACTTATTTTTTTTGTGAGGTAATGAAAAACCGAGTGTAAAATTTGAAAGAGCATAATATTTAAATAATGAAATCATCTTTGTTTGATCAAAATCGGTTCAGAGACGGCTGAAATATCCATAAATATAACAATTTGTAATAAACCTGGGGCCCCAGGTTTATTAGAGAATTTTGAACCAGCCGTTAAAAATTCAAAACAAAATGCTTCTTCTTTTCAAAAAGTTAAAAAATAGGTATTTAGATAGTTGTTGGTTATTTCTCTATCTAATCACTTTTTCAACAAAGCATCACATGCACAATATTTTATTCAAAATGATAGAAACCGATGAGTGTTTAGAGAGCGCCCTCTTACGTTTTAACGACACTTTTTGAATGATAACATGATCTTTACTACGTCATTTGTAATTGTGTGTTCCTTTCTAGTTATAACTATTAGTTTGTAATGTAATGATGCAGGTTTTGGTTACTAAAATTCAGTTTCACCAAAACTGTACTCTCCTTACCAGAACTCAACTATCCCTTTAAGGATTTGGCCAATGTTACTAAGTCCCTTTAATCATGATTTATTTTGTTATTGTGAATTCATTTAATCATCCGAAAAATCTGACTGGAAATCAATGATTCCAACAATTAAGTATGTCTTCTTAATGGGGCAAGGTTCCAAGGGGTGACTTAGGTTAAATAAACTTAATGAGTCTTCAGAGGTTCAGGTTACTGACCCGGACTTGTGACTCTCCGACTCCCCGGCCTCGACTGCCCGACATCAGTCGGCGTAGCTTGCAGCACTGCCCGTCTGGGCTCTCTCGTGCGCCTCCATACCATATCGCATCATCATAACTGTCAGAATTACGAACGGTTTGAGAGTTTATTTTGATGCTTACCCTGTGATTTGCTTGGTGTGTCTGGTCTCTTGTTGTTTTTGTTGAGAATGATGATCCACTCGAGGGTTGTAAATCATCAAGAACTAGATCGAAATCCTCCATTTTGAGAAGCGAAAGTCGCTCAATTTGGTTCGCTCGTTTCTTCAGCCAAGCATGCAAAAGCTGGGCGTTTTATCCAATAGTGCTGGATAAAATACGCCCAATTTGGGCACTTTGGTGTTACGTTGGGTAAATAATGAAAAAAGTTGGATTACAAAGTTGGTAAAGTTTACCCAGTTGTAGGTTTAAATATGCCCAATTTGTATTTACCCGTTGGTCTTTAGGCATTATGTTTTGTTTTCATGATGAGTAAATGCATATAGTAAATAGTTGGGGAAGTTTTACCCAGTTGTAGGTATATTTATACCCAATTTGTATTTCCCCAGTGCTGATTGCCCAGTATGTAGGCATTTCTCTTTTGCCCTATGTAGGGTAAATGCATGTAGTAAAAATGTTGGGAAAGATTTACCCAACCTTTGCCCAATTTCCATTTACCCAGTGGAGTTTACCCAACATTTTTAAGAGTGAAGGCACTCTGTTGACAAAATCAGCGCATTTTGCAACATTTCACTTTTGACTTTGCCCTACATTTGGATGCAATGCACATTCCATGATAAAATATTCATAGCAAATGTTATATCAATGTAAAGAATGATACCAAATTTATGAATGGTAATAGCGTAATAAAAAATGTATTAATGTGCAAACCTCGATTGCGGAACTTTTTGTGCGGGGTATATATTATCATAGTTAATGTTTTTAATGTTATTATTTTAAACGAAATTACACTGACTTATAACAAGTTTGAAAAGTATTTTTAATTGTACACGTACATGTGATTTGAAATGTTGTTTTTTCCCGCTGGAAACGGAAGTGAATTTGATCCTGAATATTTTCAGGAATCAATTTATATGATTTACAACTAATTCCTTCGCCCTCGCCCCTTTCCTCTGCAGATGTCCCCTAGACGACACCATATTTTTCCGGAATAACTTTGGCGAAACCTTCAAAGATTTCCAAGTTGATGCCTTCGCGTTCATTGGAGATAATCCTGAAGTAGGTTTTTCATCATACTTATGGAACCATGCCAATTGCAGGTGATATTAACCGAATTAATCTAACAAGTAAACACTCAGTTTGTTTACTGACGATTGAAAAAAGCTTGTTGTACAAATGATTATATCATTAGGTTTGGAAATAGAAAGAAGGCACCGCTGTCTATCCACACGATTTTGTAAATTATAACGATATAACTTTCCAAAAACTTTTACAAAATATGACAAACAAGTGGAAAATTAATAATAAGTGTTTTATTTGTTATAAAGTTGTCGCAGTCTTCTTTTGCCAAAAAGTTTAAACAAATCCATAATAATCTTATTTTGAACAGGTGTTCGTCCACTGCAGTGTGCTAGTCTGCGATTCCAACGACCCAAGCTCCCGGTGCGCTCGGGGCTGCGTGACCAGAGCACGCCGTAGCGATGAACCCCATCAACCAGCTGCATCGGGATCCAGGTCCAAGCCGCACACCATCTCCAACGGGCCGCTGTCGGCCGGATCCACCGCCGCGAGCATGAACAGAGTGGCAGGTAACCGCAATGGTAAGTTCTAAGATCACGTGAAAATGAGTAGCCGTGGTAGATTTGTTATCAAAACAATTAAATCACTCAATGAAAGTGTTGGCCTTGTTTCATAAATGTTTATGTAAAGTTCGTTGAAAATGTAACAGTCCAAGAAGGGCAACATGCACATGCCAAAAATGTGTGAGGACAGTATAAACTTTAAAACGTAATTTAGTTGGCAGACGTTTGACGCAAATACTATGCGATACTATTTATATAGTCAAGTCAAGCGATCAAGTTATTTTTTAGGAAACATCCGTGTACGACGCGGCGACTGCCATAATATTTCCTTTCATTGGCGATAGTTAAATGGCGGGAAATACTGTCTAAATTGTTTGGTGATACATATCTAGAGTAGATGGCAACACACTTTAAGGCGTTTCCATCACATCTGCTCTGGCGACAATGGCTCCTCAATTTGATTTGATTTGATTTATTGAATCATTTTCGTAATTTTCAACAAATTATAAAGCATACCATAAACACATCACGAATTACTAGCATACATTGTTCATAAACAAATATGTCTAACCCCAATCCAATATTCCTAACAGGTAGTCTTACTTGAAACCATCATTTAAACCTAAACCTAAACCTTACCCTATATAAATAACTTTCACATACAGTAATAACATTTTGTCAGCTTTGTCATCAACATAGTTACACTAGATTAACATAATCGTAAACATATTTTTCTTCAATTATGTGAAATACATGTATTCCCTCTTACTAATGTTGATTTCTTCATCATAGAAAGAGATGAGATCATCGTATAGGTGGTGACAGTGGGGTCTCTATACATACAACGATTCAAAATACTAGTACCGCCAGTCAAAGCCAATTAATTGCCCCCTTATGTGAATTGTTTTAAATTTAAACCAGCCAAGGACGTTACGAATGTGATTATTTGTAACACGTGTTTTTAAATCATCATTGCTTTCTTCTTCACAGATGAAGATTAGATCACCGTAGACCCCATGACAGTGTTGGCAGTAGTGTATCTAGAACAATTTAAATTGTCAGCGTTTAAAAATGCTCCCTTTGAATTGCTTTAATTTGAAACCAGTCAAGGACGTTACAAAAGTTATTATTATTTTGTAATTACGCGTTTTTAAATCATCATTGCTGTCCTATTTATACATTGAGATGAGACCAGCGCAGACGTGGTGAAAGTGGTGTCACTTATTGTATAAACGATTTAAATACCGCCAGTCAGCGTCTATATTGCCCCCTATAGTTATGATTAGCTTTGAAACCAGTCACAGACGTAACAAAAGTGATTCATATGTACAAAAAAAAAATGGTTTAATCATCTTTGCTTTCCTCTTAGCAGATAAAGATGAGATCATCGTAGACCCGATGACACTGGTTGCAGTGGTCGTGCCTCTATTATCAAACTCCCTTTGAATTGCATTAATTTGAAACCAGTTACGTTACAAAAGTGCATCATTTGTTATACATGCTCATCATTGCTTTCCTCTTGACAGATGAAGATGAGATGACCATAGACCCCATAACAGTGTTGGCAGTAGTGTCTCTAGAACGATTCAAATACTGCGCATCAACTTTTGATTGCTCCCTTTGAATTGCATTAATTTGAAACCAGTCACAGACGTAACAAAAGTGATTAATATGTGTAATACTTAAAAAAAAACGAATCATCATTGCTTTCCTCTTCGCAGATGGAGATGAGATGACCTTTGACCCGATGACAATGGTTGCAGTCGTGTCTCTGGTTGCCTTCTTTGCGCTCCTTATCGCCACCATCCTGATGGCAGTGAGGCGCATGCGCAGTCACCCAAAGTCGCCGGCATACCAACAATTGGCCAGCGTTTACGATGAAGTGGAAAGCGCGGGAAATTTGAAATAAATGATACGAGCTCGTCTAGTAATGCATTAAAATGCTATATCCAGTCAAATACCTTTCATTTACGTGATCAACGCCCCCCCCCCCCCCCCCCCCACCCCCATGAATCTTCTCTTGACCTCCCACCTGCTTGGCAACTCACTCTCCAGCAACATTTCCCCTGTCTCATCCTTCGAAAAATGACCAAAACATCTCAGTGTTGCCTCTCGCACTTGGCCACTAAACGGACCAGCATGATGAGTTCGTCGTATAATGATTATCCACTATCAAGAGTTTGGTGAGTTAGAGCCAAAATACAGCAAACCTGTTTTAGTGGCCACCTGTCTATATCAGCCAATCTGCCTATAAAGTGGCAACAAAAATCTATCCCCTGCAGACAAACAAATATGTTACAGAATCTGTCTATAGACGTCACCTGCATGTCTTCAGTGGCTATTTTCTTGCTTCCCATACATGATCCCTTTACACAGATTTGACTATATTTTCATCGCATTGTTGATTGGCCTGTGCCAGCTGCGAGCCACTCAGCCCTGACTAATATAGGTTTTCCCGCTAAATTTGACACTTTTTTCAATCGTATTCATTAAGGGTCATTCAAATTCACACATTGCCGCGTAATCGTTGGTATCGGTCTTTCAAATTCCGAATAAGTGCAAGCGAATTCATGCATACGCATAAGCTTTCGTGAAAAGACACGGGAGTTCATTTATGGGCACTCGAATTCGTGAATGTGCAGCCAATTGTCAACTTGGTGCTTACAAATTAACGCGTCATGCCCTTTCGCGAATTCGAATGACCGAAGAGGCGCCAGCGTAAACTACGTGCCAATTTGAATGACCATTGATGAAAAGGTATGCTCTTTGTGCAAATTCACTTGCTCCAACGTGATTTTGAACGACTATTTACGAATTCGAATGACACAATCGTGAAATTGAGCGGGAAAACCTATACTATAGCCATACACACCAACCATTATTTCTTATTTACATGTTAGTGGTGATTCTAGCATTTTTGTTCGTGACAACTAATTGCAATGGAGTTTGAATATTACATAACTAATTGCTATGTCAGCTTTGCTACGACAAAATTTAAAGGTCGTCAGTTGTAGAAGGGGTATGTATGAAATCTGTAAAATAATATAGGTTTTCCCGCTCAATTTCGCGATTGTGACAATCAAATTGATATAAGGAGCAAACGAATTCGCGTGATTTGCGATCGCCGTGTCAAAGCAGCATTCGAATTCGTAAATAGTCGTTCAAAATTACGTCTGAGCAAGTGAATTTGAACAAAGACCATACCTTTTCATCAATGGTCATTCAAAATCGCACGTAGTTCACGCTGGCGCTACTGCACATTCGCGAATTCGAGTGCTCATAAATGAACTATCGTGTCTATTCACGAAACCATATGCGTATGCATGAATTCGTTTGCACTTATTCGGAATTTGAAATACCGATACCAACGATTACGCGGCAATGCGTAAATTTGAATGACCCTTAATGAATTCGATTGAAAAAAGTGTCAAATTGAGCGGGAAAACCTATAATACAGAAATTATGCCTTATTTGTCTCACTATTTGACTGTGTGTCCAGCTGATAGTCGAGTCGATACACATTTTCCTAGAATCTAAAGAGTCAATATAGAAACGTAATTTCAATATTCAATTTTGTATTGACACATTTGCAAATGTGTCTGTAAAATTGTAACTCCAATATAATTGCCAAAGGGTTGAAGTTCTTTTTTGTTTAAATTAGCAAATCACAATGATTTCACTAGCTTCATCTTATAGGCTACTGTATAATGTTGAAGACCATGAAGACCTGAGTTTGTTTTAAATTTACCCAGTCAGAGCTACAGTTGGACGATGAAAAGTTGTTTTCATTATTAGTTTTCAATACAACCTTTAACAGACGGAATGTTAGACCTTAAACAAAAATAATTGCCTGTTAACAACTATTGGACTATCTTCTGAAATATTGTTTGAAGATTTACTTTATAATACCAAATACTGGCCCATTATCTTGAAACATTCCAATAGACCTGAACAATTAATGTTACTTTGCCTATTTTTGTTTGAAAGTTCACAAACTTAATAACAAGAAACAGCTGAGGGTTAATGTTGAACTAATTATATGATTTGGTTACGATTAAATAAGAAAATCTGTCTGCCAACTTTGAGCTTCAGTTAGCAATAAATTGGAAATGAGTAATATTAACAAGCAATAGATACGTTTAGTATGCTTTTTTTTTCTTCAAGAAAACAAGATGAACGTGAATGAGGCCATGTGTGCACTTTTCTGGAAACACTGGCTAGAATGCTCTCCAGGGAGTGAACATGGTGTAAGTGTTGATTCTTGTATGTGTTTATGATGTGATGATGCGTGACAAATATAAGTCGCAGAGTCTTGCCGTTAAAAAGTACAAAAGGACTGATGAGGGTTCAGTACGAATTATTATATTATAAGTATAATAAGGTTTTTTTGAAGTAATGTTATTTTTTTATTATTACAGTTATTATTATTGTAATTATCATTTTTGATAATTTTTTTTAAAAATCATTATGATTATTAACCTTAAATTTATTATTATTGTCATCATTGTTAGTATTTTTGTATTATTGCAATAATCCTTTTATTACAAATATAATTGTTCATATAAATAATGATATGTTATTCTGGTTATTAGTGTAATCATAAATAATAACGTGTTTGATTTTTATGTTAACGTTGAGCTTAAAGGAGGGGCGCAATCCCGGCTTTGATTCAGCTTTATAGCTTTGAATATGTGCCTTTATTGATATACCACATTCTTTTTTTTTTTTAATCCTTAAGTTGGGCAAAAAAGGAAAATTTCATACACATTTTTGGCTCTTTTTCGCGTCGGCGTTCCATACTCCTAAAAAAGTAATTTTAGCGGAGCGATGAGCTCATGAGTCATGACGTCACCTGCAGGCAATAACACGGAAGAGCGAGAATTGTTTACAACGTGGTTCAATGCAAACACTTTGACTCGCTAGTAATACAAACTCGTATTTGCTTGAAAATTGAGGAATAACTGAAATTGCCTCAGGAATCAATTTTAGCAAGATGCAGCAACACATCTAAGGAAAGTAATATATTAGCCTGCACCGTTTTCCATAAGGATCCACGTATGAGGCGGATTTAGAACTCAAAGGTTAAATTAACGAGGGCCGACTAGGAAGGAGCTAGCGAGTGTGTGCAGGTCTGCGAGCTGCCAGAGTTTCGGGGGGCCGCGCGGCAAGACAGGTTATGCTCTCGCGTGCTAGCTGCCGCGCCAACTACCTATGTATTACAAGTTCTGAAAAGTAACGAAAATGCAAGATTATTACGATCGCACCTATTCTAGACTATTTCTTAATTTACTTACATGTTTGCATGGCTTTTCAAACAAATACAAGAACGATTACCTTAGATGGACAAATCTATCACTTTCGTGGCCTCTTTGACAATGTTTATTGTTTTTTTCTCTGTCGGCATTCTAATGCCGACAGAGAAAAAAACAATAAATGAACTGAACTTAGCGCTCTTTTGTAGTTTTGTTGTTAATTTGCAAACGGCGTAGACTACGTGTATGATATCGATGCCCAGAAATTGATTGACTATGTTCAACCTCCCGCACGCTCGCCAACGACTTGAGTTTTGGATTTGTTTACTTCGGGGAAAAGTAACATTTTGCTCAAAACTGAGGTAATTCTGAATGTTCTGTAAATATATTTCCGTAAATATTGTTAAATAGATCCATCAAAGCAATGATGCTTGTCATTTTATTGCCGCATAACAAGATGAATTTGAGTGCGAAACACCGCATTTTTGTACACCATGATGAAGCCGCCACTTATTATGGTTAGGCTAGGTTGGGCTAGCCGCAGCGCTCGTGCGTGCTGATGGCCGGAAGACCTGTCTGCGAGGGGGCTGGGTATACAATTGCTATAATCATATCGGAGACTTCCTCGAAGCGATTTTAGAGTGAATGTGCGCCTTTATTTGGCAATTATATTTGTTGTATTTGTGGAGACAAATAATGAAATAAGAATTATAATAATGGTGTCTGCAATTATGGGGAAATTGTCATGAATTTGCTCAGCCACGCTCAACAAATCTGTTCGGTTGCACCTCTATCACTTCCATTCCATTTTGGCTGCCGACGCACAATTTGGAATTTTATCTTCAGGAACTGTCAATTCAAAACTCGATTCTGACTCTGATCCAGATCTTTCGTCTAATTCACGCTCACTGTTAGAATCAGATGAATCTGGGTGTGGATCCTCCATAATTATAAACTCAAACAAATGTATGTAGATATTGAAAAAAAATCGAAATAATATCTCTCTGTCAATGTGATTAGATGCGCTCAGCGTGTACGTCTATGACAATTAGAGTATCGGGGATCCTGTGATTGCCTGCAGATGACGTCACAACTATGACGTCATTTTTCTTCGCCCGAACTCAATTTTCTTGGGGGGCACTTTCAAAGTAAATTTTCAGGTCCTCATATCATTTATAAATAATTTTCCAAGTGCGAAACAGTTGTTTTATTCGAAATCTACATGTAAGTGGCTTTCTGAAGGGCTAAAATGCCATTTTCAGCTGATTTTCTTGACACCATACCTTTAATGAAAATAATCCATATTTCTTCGAGGGCTAATTAAATGCGAAACCTTTTCATAATCCACTTGAATATTTTATGGCGAAAACAAGGTGCTTGACATTTCTATTAATTAATTGTGTATATAAAGCTTGTTAAACAAGCTTATACAAATTAATAGAAATGTTAATCACTTTGTTTTCGCCATGAAGTGTTATTTAGTACATACATTGGCTGCATCGTGATAAACGCATGAACAGTTTATGTTCCGGATTGTGTTGCATTGAACTGTGTAATTTCTTCACATTTTGGAACATATCTCGGTACATAGAGAAAGTAATAAATTAGTCATTTCAAAGTAGTGTCCAGTTATTTCCATATGATAATATATGCGAATTTTATTCTCCTCGAATACAAATCAAAATACAATATTTTCTTAATTGAGCTGAACAAAATAGAGCAGTGTAAATAACGAACAGAATATGATTTCAAAAATAGCTCAAACCTTTACACATTTATAACAAAATGCAAAAAGTAATTGGTCGATTTGTATAGTTATTTGGACCTGCATATCACTCATGACATTACTTTACTCCCCTTTAACGAGGAAATAATTATAAACATTATAGTTATACTAAAGTTAAGAAGAACTATAGCATATGGATACTAGGTAGGTTCCATTTTAAAGGCCAAATGTCATCAACTATTTGGAAATCATGTGACTATGTACACGGTCTTATACAAAATAATTTCTTGATTACATGTGAAATCAGTTATGAAGTTTGGAAAATACAAGAAATACAAGAAATTTAAACACGTGATATTATGACGGACAGGAAAACAACAATGACATTTAAAGTATTTAAACTACAGATTTAAGGGTCAATAATACGGTACAGTAATCAATAGTTTACATTCACCTTCATTATCTACCATAAGAGTGGCTCTCTCATTTGTTATTTTAGTTACACTCGTCAATCGATCATAACATGGACCTAGTTTTCTTTATACTTAGTAACCGACTATCCCTTTAAAAAAATGGAACTTGAAATGGATAAAGAATCGAATGTTTTAGGCATTGCAATAAAAAGAACTAACAAATGAGAATGAGGAGTTCAACCGTGACAAAATAAAGGCTAACATATAAACAGAACAACTGTTACGCATGCACGGTTATGCATTCCATGGCAAGTTGTTTTCGTTGAACGCGAAAGGAACTGCGGCAAGCTTTAGTGGTTTTATACAATTATATTATTATGAAAAGTATTCTTAATAATGTACTCGAACATGTGCTTGCTTTAAAATAGGTTAACCCGCGCAGTGCAACGTCCAAATAAATGTGCAATAAACCAATTGCATTTACTGTAACAAGGGCCAAAATTGAGTAAAGATAATTTGGAATTCTTGTAGATGAAAGTATTGATATACATAAGTGCGAAAATAATTTGAAAGAAAATGTCAGCAGCTTCGTTAAAAAATGCAAAATCTCAATTTTTGTAAATTTCAGATATCTATGATTGAGGCTGATAAAATATAAAGAAGAATATGGAAATATGATATTCTATTAATAGCAATATAACTTTTTAAATATCTTGTAACTCTTCAATTGTAATATTTATATTCTTTTCCATATTAAAACCTATTTCGGTGTACAGATAATTAAATAAGCATCTATTTTTAATTAGAGAGTTAATTAACAATTAAAGTTTTAAATTTGAAGGTTTTGATATAAATATAATATTGATACATTCTTCTTCTTGTAATGTGTGTTTGCGTAGTGATGTTAACCACTATACGATTTGCCTATTGGAAGGGTCTAAAACGTAAACATGTATTAAACCCCCCAAAAAGGATTATAATGGGTTTATTTGGCACGGGGTTTGACGTATAACAAGAACTGTAGTGATTCATTATTAATGAATCACAGTTCGAAGAATCTTGTATGGTTCCAGTTAAACTGGAACCATACAAGATTCTTCGAACTGTGTAGAAAATAACATACCTATAAATCGCCATTACATAACTGTGTTTTACGAGGCAAACGCATACTGTGTTTGTATGATAGTCATACAACCTCAACCTGCATAATTTTGTCTTTCATAAAAATACTTAAGTTTTTACTTAAACAGCGCGATAGTCATATCTGCATTTTCATGCACTATCTATGTGCAATAAAGTAACCGATTTCTTTTCTATTTTTCCATATAGTTTACAATACTAGTAATATAAAATGAAGGTGTACATGATTTTAAACTAACATGGTTTGAACAAAAAAATAATTGAATTATTTTAGAAGTAACTAACACAATCTTAAGTATCTATACAATCTATTTAATCCTTAATACCTACAACTATTTATATATCGACGGCAACAATAACGCATTACATTTACAACCTAAAAGGCACACGAAATAAAAACCCTATCAAATTTATGATACAGATCATAGGCAAGTTTATTTGGACAAAAAAAAAAAATGTTTTTAACAACCGTACATGTAGCTCGCACATGTAACAATGTAACAGCAACTGTACATAGATGATTGTGCTTTACAAAAATAAGACATTTATGTGAAAATAGAACTTCTTTTGACATTGTTTAACTTTGTAAGGCTAATAAAACTCTAAAATTGTGTACACAGTATTTCGTAAGGTGTTCCTAGAATCAGGCAGAACACGTTCGAGGTGCAATTTCAATAAATCAACCATTAAGAAAAACAGTTGCACCCTATTTGATACATGATTGTGCTTGCAAAATTGATGTGTATTACACCGATAATAATGAATCAACGATTATATTTTATGATAATATTCATAAATAATGAAGAAAAAAAATTAAATAATAATACTAATAATGATACTACTAATAATAATACTTCTACTACTAATAATAATAATTATAAGATTATTAACCATAACATAATAATAAATATGTTAGACTAGATCAGTAAAAAAACAAATACATAATAAATATAATAACACTATAATAATGGAACTATAACTATCATGCTAAGAATGATAACAGCAAGTACGCCATTGATACTACTAACATTTCTCTGAGAACTATTTGAATTATGAAAGTGGAAAAAAAGTATCTATACCCTATTCTGCCATTTTAGACTTGTAAATATGCGCCCCAAACATAAACCTTTGTAAGTTATATTAAACGTATTAGTCAGCATCAGTGTATCGCCACGTCAAAATCCATCATATTTGTTTTAATAGTTTGTCTTGTGGGTACATACTCTCACAACAATATGAAACGCGTCGTACTTTTTCAGATGTAGTATCCAAGTCTTAATCCTTATGAGATAATGGTGAAACCGAATCATCAACGGTGGAGGTATCATCCGTAAACACATTTATATTGTAATAATTGTTGACAAAATATTTAATTCACTTCTTTGGTTTTTAAACGATTTTCTCTATAAATTGTAATTACCAAAACACTTCACTCTTTATAGAATGTCATTGCAAAAACTAAAATTCCTCTTCAAGGTTTTCATCAAATATATCTCTTATATACACAAATCTTTCGAATGCATCAGTTGTATATAATATGCCCTGAATATGTACACATGCATCCTTTACTAATACACATCGTCACCAAAAATGTATTAACAATTCACATGGTAAAAATTACAGTAATAATAGCGATAAACCGATGCTACATTATAGTATTTTGAATACTCTTACAATGAAATATACTCCGTGCAGAATTTAAAGTCAGATTTCATTTAAACGCGAAGTTTGAGCAAAACTTACAAATATTGGTACCCCCGCGTAGTCCTGAACTAAAAAAAAAAACACACTTCACAACCATAAACAGGAACACAAATTTCTGCATGATATATACATAAAATATGCTCTCATAATACTATAAATCTAGAATTTTAGGTTCCTTTTTCCGTACAAAATATTCCCCAAAATTGTTGGCAAGCATATAACATGCAACACGCGGACAAATTGACATCAAATCAATGATTTACATAATAGTTTAATGCAATAAGGCTTCATGGGAGAGGTGTTCTGGTCTAGTGGTCAGAGCTCTGCTCTTCGCACTAATCGGCCCGGGGTTCGAAACCCAGGCTGCGTCTCGTGGATGGTGACGATAAAGGGCGGTCGCAGACGTCAACACGTCTGTAATAACAAGATAACTGACCGAAAGAAAGAAAAAAAAAACACTAAGGAAACCAATTATACAAACAATGGCCAAAATTTTCCCGACTGAATTCACCAAAGGGCGAACGAGTATTAAAGCAGTTGAACATGTACTATACTACTGTATATATATCGTCGCTTTGTGTATTTCTATAAAATCTGCACTGCAGATGAAGATGTCGACGAATATGTATCTACTTGCGGTGCTACATTCTCCAAATCAAATAAAAAAGTTTTGTTACGAAACAAAATATCCATCTATTTGTGTCATTTTGAGAGCCTATATACTATACGCAGCTCGTTCTAACAACAATATTCTACTAGCCACGGTTCCACCAGCAGAGAGATGTACAGTTGCTTACCCGACAAGAATTTAAACCTAAGACCTTCAATGATAGAGTCTAACGTTGTAACCGCTATGCCAGATAGAGCGTGTTCTAAATGGTTATCACACATAATTTTAACGTTTTCAAGTCACACACAACACTTTAAGATGCATCATAATTTTGAACGTTCCATACCTCGCGTGAGTGAACAAATATAGTAATTAAATTCTACAGTTGACACTATTTTAATCATGCCTATACTCATGTCCTATATCTCTTGCAACAAAGATTTTAAGCGAAACAAGTACAAATAATTTGTCATATAGTTTCTACTTTCTACTACTCTTATCTATTCGAAGTTTTCTCAAACCAAAACTTAAAATATTATATATAAAATGTACACGCCATTGTGTGTATAGTATATAAACTGTTCCTATTGGCTACTCTATCTATGCGATACTCTCATGCACCAGGCGGAGATATCGTCTATAACTATGTTTGTATAATATACAAAATCACATCCCAGATGTTTTAATGGTGAGGGTATGCTATTTCCCTCCAACAATAATATCATAAAAACGTTGATTGAAACGTTAATACACAGCGAGGCTGAGGATACACACATGACTTATATAATGATTTCCAAAAAGACCACTATTACAAGATAATAATAACGACAGTAATGTTGTATAGTACAAACACACACTTTTGATAAGAGATTTGCAAGTTAATAAAACCCACAAAAGTAACGATACGCTACTACTAAATGGACTTCTCACCGACACATTTCAAGTTAAAGGAATCCATAATTACAACTACGTTGGCTTAGCTTATCTAAGTATATAAAACATTCGTTACATATTTATCAAAGCTGCACTTGATTCGTCTTTTTTGGGGGATAGAAAATAACCCGAAATCAGCTGTTTTTTAAAAAGCAGAATATGATTTTATGAGGAATATTTCACACCCTCGTTACGTAAAAGTCTGTCTAAACTGCGAAAGTTGCTTTTGATTAATTCCACACTAATGTGACAAAAACAATCAGTCCTTTGTGCGGTTTCGTTCCTTCTTTTCAAGAAAGAGAAAGCAAACCGCGTCAAAATTCACCATTACCCTTTGAACAAGGTGGTGTACATCTCCCGGAGATAGGTACACACGTTCTTCAGTTCTAAAGCTCTAGTTTGAGTTAAACGAAAATCCACCACAGTGCAGCAGCTACAACTGGGAATTTCCTGATGGACTAGCGTGTCGGAATTCGGCGGTGCTCTTGAAGAAGATGGCGGACGCGGCGCGGAGGTTTGTGGCCTGCATGCATGAGCAGACGCGCAAAACCATATTTTGGGTGGCTTTTTAGTTCAAAGTCCTTATTTTGAGTTTAAACAGTTAAACAGAAAAGCATCAATTAAATCAACAGTCGTAGTTGAGAATTTCCTGGAGAAGCGCGGGAACTTCGATGTACGGCCACGAGTGTCGGAATTCCGCGGTGCTCTTGAAGAAGATGGCGGACACCGCGCGGAGATTCGTGGCCTGCATGAGCAGCCGCGCGAAGAGCTGCTTGTTCTTCCAGTCCCGCCGCGTCACCTCCCGCTTGAGACACTCCAGGTACCGGTCCTGCAGCATCTCAACTTTACTGGGCTCGACCAGGCCGTGTCGATCTACGGTGAGAAAAGGATGAACAAAATAAGAGGTATGTTCGTTAATAAATTACCTTCAATAACTGTATACATCATAAAAATAAATATTTTAAGGTTGGAGCATAACAATGGGTTTTACAAGACCATGGCGATCTGCGGACAAAAAGTAACGTAAAAGTAAAGTACTGGTAGTATAATGTCATATTGAGTTTAAAAGATACACAGTCACTTAAACTTGTAACTAGTTATTGGGTTATAGCGGGAATTATATATGAATATTCTACAGAGGATTGAGATAAGATAAGGAGTGAATAAAGTAATTCTGAAATGGGATGTTAATCGCTTACATAGCATTTCAGTCGAAAAACCAGATACCTTAGAAGTAAAATCAAAAGGTGAGGTTTGTTTAAATATACTTGCTTATGGGTAATTTACTTGTCATATAATATTATAGTTTAGATATTGGGGAAAAAGGGTAATGTCTTAAACAATTTCTAATCGTAAATGTATTGATTACAGAATGATTCACTCCCTTTAAAATATTTATTGTGATAAAGAGCGAGAAATTAAAGAGGCTCTCATTCATAATTAGGTGTTTATATTAACAGGTGATTAACAGCCGACATTGGAAAGCCGGTCTGATTAGAGCAACATTTGAAATTTGTCCAAGAAAAAATGAGGCAAGTTAACATTTACGATTTAATCCCTCCTAATGCCAATCCATGGGAAAGCAGTTAAGATATTACACACTATTTGCCCCAAAGTATTCATTGGATTAAATCTGTCCTACCAACACTTGTTTGTCTAAACCGTGCACGTGTTCCAACATATGGCTACAGACTTGCTTGATGGTCGGACAATATGAGGTGCAATCTAACATGAGTCATTATTCCTAATTATATAATGAATGTTCCTTTACGCCCACTTGTGATCAAAATAGCCTCTTTTTTGTTATATCTATACGAATCGCTTGACTTAGAAAATACACTAAACAATAGGTAGGTGAGGCACTTGTCTCCTCAAATTTATTTGGATAAACATCCAACGAGTATGAATCATGACTGAACCCTTTATAGCTAAATTGTATTTAAATGTGCAATATGTTGCATCCTTTTTGCATCAACAAATAGACATTATCACACAATTTAACGACAAATTAAATTACCAAGATATGATATGCGAATCAAGCAATCCAACTGAATACAAATCATAGGGACACTTGTTGACCACTTTCAAACTAACACTGCAAAGTAGTTGATTGATCAATATTGATCAGGACTAAAGATACCAGGTGTTATGATGATTGCAATATCTTCTTTTGGGGGCTAGAAGGTGTTACAACTCAAGGAGTACTTGAAAAGTTCCTAACCATGCAGAAACGGTAGTCGAAGCTGAGCATTTACATAGTGCTGCGTTATCTTGAGAGTCAGCTGACCATACTCAAACCAAAACCAACATAAAGCAAACTAACCATGCTAACCAAAGACTCTCTTAATTACTACCAACCTGGACTAAAGAGGACGACCGTTGTGAAGAGCGCGATCTCTTCCTTGATCAGCTGCAGGTTGTTAAAGCTCCTGGAGAAGTTGAAGAGTTCCTCCCAGAAGCGGTAGTCGCAGCCGAGCATGCTGAGGTGCGCCATCTTGTAGCCGTGCTCCGTGCCGAACGACACCGAGTCCGATGAGAAGGCGATCTCGACACAGGTCCTCAGCAGCCAGATCTCAAAGAAACCTGCTTTGAGAAGCGTCATCTGGTCTTCCTGTGATTTGGATAGAACACAGATATTAGTTCGCGTCCTCCATATTCCATAATGGTGTCATTATTCATGTTATTAGTTTATGGTTATCAAACGCTCGTCATATTTGCCTTTCAGATAATTATGACAGTGATCTGTTAGCAGTTGTTGAAGTTATTGAGCTTTTGGCAGTTATTGAACATGTTGAATTGGAAGTCATTGGAAATGTGTTGGTCTCTTGCTATGTATCATTTTGATAACATAATTATATAGAGAATGAATGAGATTCAACCTATTGAACACAATGATTAAGACAAAATTATGAAAAATTGCTCAGAAGAAATCATGTCCGTTCCTATGATAGAGAAGAATGTTGATATTCATTATCCTGCAATGTTTTAACTTATCGAAAAGAGGTGTTACGATAATCAGCAAATTACTTTGTTTTGAGAGCAAATACGGATTAAAATATGAATGGCGTTAATCACCTGAAGGAGATCGCAGAAGCCTGGAAGATTTTTGCTGAACTGGACGACGTTGATGACCGATGGGGTGAGGACATCTGTGAGGTACCCTTTGACGGTGCAGATCCTGGAGTAGAGGTCACCGAGGTCGTAGGGTTCGTCAAGGAAATCGGACCAGGCGTTGTTTCCAGGAAGTGCCAGGGTTGCTAGGTCCACAGGGAGTCGGTCCATGTGCATCTGCTGTGAGTCCTGCTTCAATTTGATCTGTACGAATACAAAATGTGTATGAATTCCGAATTAGATCTTGGAGTATAGTTGTCACCAAGATCATAGGGGGTCGTCCATTAAATTTAATACAATCAGCTTCGATTATTTAGCTAATGGGACTATGTGGCAGAATCTCTAAACGCTAACTTGATACAAAAATTTAAACAAAGCTATGAATGTGTGGAAAGGTAAGAGCATTATATTATTTCGATAACTATACCAATAAACATGATAAAGGCTATAATAATTATTCAGTGAAAGATCTCCAATTTATTCAGCTACTTACGTGCGCAGTTGTGGTCATCTTGGAGCTGGTGACGTCATGTGCGTTGACAACCTTCTGTATGAGGGCGTAGATCTCTCGGTCCTTCCTTTCTCTCTCAACGATCTGCTCCGGCGTGGCGAGGCTCTGGATCTCCGCTAGGTTCTTCATCTTCTGCTTCTTCGAGTACCGGCCAACTCGTACCGCTATCAATAAAAAAATTTAAAAAAAATCATATTTTATTTGCATTTTATTTGATGTTGATTTATTTAATTACCACAATTCATTAGACACAACAATATCATAAGCAATGCAGAAAATATAAAGATACAAAGTGCTGGTGTTTTTAAAAGAGCTGGGAAAAAAATTGCAAAATTAAAACATGCAGATTAAAGTAATTTTATAACTAACCACTTCCCCCAGCACTAACACCGTTCCTAAAATAGTCGGGCAATTGAATAGAGCCCTTACAAAAACATGTGGATTAACGGTAAAATTGAAGCCGAGTAGGCTTAAGGGTGATAATGCAAAATGTTTTCAACTATTAACGAAGCACGTCAATGGGATTAGACGTAGTATCAGGCTGTCAGTTACAAAAAATAGTTGCGGGGGAGGAAGCCCTATTACTAATAAGCCAAAATAGATTTCTTGAGCGAGCAATTATTATACATTGCTACACAGAGAGAGGTGGGGGGGGGGGGGGGGGTGATCATGCATGCGCTATACAAAAACAGCTTTATTAAGCTAGCAATTAAAATCTTTACCCATGGGTATCAATGTTTTGTTTCAAAAACAGGATCATCCATAATTGCTTTCATGTCTTATTCATGTTCTGCTTTGCATGATTACTTGAGGTAGTATTCCAAGAACGTCATATTGTCATGGGACACAATTGAAAACAGTTATCTTTTCTTTGAAAAATGGGTATCACGATGCCTTCATTAATTTGCCCTTTTTAAGGATATCTAGAATTTACACAATATTTCGCTGTCATTCCTCTCTCTAGATTCCGTTATTCCGTCCCTGATACAGACTATACTCGAATTGAATTCTTTCATTGTATATTAACACTTTATGGAAATTTGGCTTCCTAGTCACCAATCATAATCATACAATAATATTCAACATTTTGTACAGACTAAACAAATAATCTTGATTTCTGGATTGAATTTTTCACATGACCTTATAAATAGCATGACTGGAAAGCTTTGATGCTTCTTGGCTTCTTTGTTTGTATTTATATATATTATTGTGGCTGTGGTTATTGTTTTTGTTACTGCTATTGTTGTTATGTTTATTACTTACAATGAACGGACATGCCGACTGCCAGACATTTCTGGTATCTACAATGCGCGCAGCGCCCTCTCGTGTTCTTGCCGATGTCGCAGTGGCCATCCTTTTGACATTGTACGATGAGCGTCTTGTTGCCGATACACCGACGGAAAAAGCCCTGGAATATAGACAAAAAACATTAAGAATAGTTAATAATACTAATATAATATACTCGATTTATATAGCGGCCTATATGATTAATCATCATCTCTAAACGCTTAAGATTAATAGTATTACCTGTGATATATAGATCACCTTTACAATCAATGCGCACATGACGTGCAATTTCTACTCCCATTGGAGCAATGCATTCTGGCAGCCATAATGCGCGCTCAACCATGTAGAGTAGCGAGTATACACCACGTTCCACTCTCCTTGTATACACCTGTGCCCCGATTCACGAAACACTTGCAATTGTTGTAAGTTCCAAGTGTCCAATTATTGTAACTATTAGGTCAACAGCCAATCAGCACGGATCATTTCAGCTGTTGCCATGGTAGTTACTATGATTTGACACTTACAACAATTGCAAGTGTTTTATGAAACGGGGCACTGGACGAAGAGCAGTGTTATTGGATTAATTATCTTGCTAAAAGGATACAAGCAAAGGGCATACACTCATATAATATTACCTTAGGACTCATCATCATAAGAAATGTTTCGTCAAACCCTACTCCTGTTCACATAATATATTCCCCTTAAATTGTTACCCCATTAAGCAAAGAATACTGTGAGAGTCAATAGAGGCCCTGAGCTTTCGAGCCTAGCAGCATCTTCTTCAGGGGCAAAATGACAAAACAAAACTGTATCTATATAACATGGTTAATTTAACACACCTTGCATCCTTCACACGATGTGACCCCGTAGTGGATGCCAGACGCCTCGTCCCCGCAGACCCGGCATTGTGGGAGGATGGGCTTCGCTGGCAGCTTCTTGCTCATCGACGCTATTTCCATCTTTGGCTTCTTGTGGTGGCTGTCTTCTTTCCTGTAAATGATGGTGGTTTCTTGTGTTTTCCGTTGCATTAAACTGTGCTCTAGTTTAGGATGAGTGTTGGTCCTCAGGGATATTGTAGTGATGATGATATGCGTGGTGTTTATATAGTTGTCTAGCAGTTTCTTGTCAGATAATGTGTCCAGCACGTATCTGACTAATTATACCTGCACAAGAAAAAAAGAATGCAAATACAAAACAATGCATGATAAGTATAGCATAATTATGTATCATTGTATTAGTGCAAATAATGTATCACTTTGATGTATTTCATTGTCCAGTCTACAGAAATAAGTACCTGTCTTCATAACATAACAAACAATGAAACGATGATAACGATTCAGTATTCAATTTCGTTCAAATGAAATGCTTAATTTCACACTAAAAAAGCATGACTCTCAGTTACCATGTTTCTTCTAACGAACATGATTACATACTTGTGTTTAACTTGGTACAAACATGTTTCTGTCAACACGATGTATTACGTAATATATTCTGCATGATGGAAACTATTGTATAGGTCACTGTAAACAGTTTTTATGGCACGCCACAATTCGATCTTGAGAAAATAACTGCCATTCCGTCACACACGACAAGAACAGAAAAACACCAGCACAACAATCATAAGGTAATGCAATATTTTTTAGTTTACAACCCAATTTTTCTTTTAAGGAGATCTGATGGCCGAATTCGCAATTCCTTACAATTAAGGAAATATAACTAGATGAACATAAAACGCTCCATAAAATCGCGGACATTTTAGACCACGGATGAAATTTCAACCACCTTCGTCATGTTCCATGAAATAAATTCCAGCCATCAAGTATCATGGAGGACAACAAACAGAAAAGTTGCTGGTCAGCTCGGGTCTTCTAGCTTCATAATTCTGTCCATAGTCATCACATGTGTCCATTACAAATGTACACATATTAAATAGCCAGAATATTCCCAGGGATCCTATGCATAAAAGTCATGAAGGTTTTTTTTTTTCTTTCTTTTTAATTCCGTGTTTGACCCAATTGTGTTACCCATGATGACTTCGTGTGTCACTTTAGTCACTTCCGCTCCCAGGGGTACCCTGAGCTCTTCGGACATCATCTGTCGTTGTCCGGGTCCCGGCACGAAGGCCACCTGGGTGAGTGCACCCCCCGGAACCCCCTCGATCGCTGCATGCACCCCCGCACAGACACTCGGAAACTGAGTGATTACGTAATCAGCGTTCACTGATCCGCTATAAGTTTTGGGATTCGAAGCGATTAGGCTATGATACATGCATGTACTCGCTCGCACAGGTTCCGGCGAGTGGAGATTTCAGATAGAGATAGACATGTAACAAGTTGATGGATGGATAGACGGATAGATGTGCCATGGAAAAGTACATTTTGTCTGAATCTTTGTTTTCAACACTATTTACGTAAGAATCATTTATGATATCATAAGGTATAGATTACAACTATATGTTCATATATTATTACTTTTTTGATTGAAAACTCTCATCCAAAACCTGCCAAATATTCGCTTTTACCTCGAAAAGTGAAAATATATCATGATAATCATAACCAATTTGTGCATGTGGAGGGTTGACAAAAAATGCCTCCTCATTCTCAATTTCAGCAATCAAAATGTTCGAAATAACTTAGTGTTAGTCGTGGCGCACGATACAATAATTCATCTACAAGTTTGAAAATAAGAAATTATTTAATAATAATAATTATTAGTTACTGAGTATATTTTTGTACTGCACATCTTTTTACCATCCGATATGGCTAAATTCAAAGTTATATACTTTCGTCTGGCAGGGCTTCTCTTATATCAGAATTTTAAAAAAATGGGATTTACGCAATTTTCACCATTTTCATTCAAAATATAATGAAAAGAGAACAACAACAAGATAAGCGATTTTAATGTGTTATCGAACAGGATCATCGTGTACAAAGCCCAACGTTCTTTCCTTAAAGGTATTGTAGCTCTTATGCAGGAATTTTCAAGTTTGACAGTCAAACATTCCACGAACCACACGGATACTATAATATTTCAAAGGGAATATAGTAAATTTTTTGACATGTGAAAAAACTGACAAACAGTTGATCAATTAATTAAATTATGATAAATGTTATAACATGCATGGCAATTAAATGTCATATGACCGAGTAATGAGCAAAAAAAATCACTTATTAAGTGATACATTTCTGTCTTACGTGGCAATTTTCTCGCAACTTTATAGTTTTGAAATGCAAATGGGGGGCTTTGTACACGGTCTATAAATAGTACATGTATTTAACAAAAGTGATAGTTTTGTAACGCTCAAAATTATCATTTCGTACATGAACCGATAGAAAATGCAAAAACTTCAGCGTCCTATTCATATAAAAAAAATCTTTACAAAAATGCTCGGAGCAATGACAAGTGCCTCCTGAAGTGTTTATTGTAAACGAAAAACATGGCGATTAATACAATCTTGCATAAACCTCCAAGCATCAGATTGGATATGCTTTGTCTTTTTGACAAACAAGAATTTCAAAGGCACTTGTTGAATAATGTTATTTTTTTTATCAAGTAGACATAATTATGATATACTCGGACTGAAAAGACCATTATCTAGCGATGTGAGATCTATAGGGATATTAACATAAATAGGGAAGGAGTGATATATATATAGATACATGTATAAATGTGTAGAGAGGAGTAAAATGGCATACTATTATCACCATGATCACAAAGATGCATGGGGTGAAATAATTGTAACAAATAACAAGACAGTACGCTGTTGAATGGGAAGAGTTTTCTTTGGTCGTTTAGTTGCCATGCTAACCGATGTGACTGCGTTAAGTAATATAAAGACAGATCAAAAAGTTCCTGACACGGTTAATATATGATCCCAGTGAATCCCTAGAACGGTTTAGTTCAAGAGTTACCAAAATATCCACCATCTAAGATTATTGCTTATAAAAGTCTCCGCTTATGAATATACCTCAAGTATGACTGTTTTTGTTTTTATAATGAACGCGATTCGCCTCCAATCGCCCGCATAATTATATAATTTCATCTCGGAATATATTAATTGGAGCTGGATAGCGTAAGTTTATGTAACATGCACCATATCTCTCAAATCCGTATAATAATCAAGATAACAATTCATAGTTTTATATTTTCTTTACCTTTTGTTATAATCTAATATTTAAAGTAAATTTAGAGGGCATAGTCAATAAATCTGTACAACATTACATCGTTTCCTGGTCTCTATAGCCAAGCATATAGAGATGACCGGGAAAGCGTTTTGTAACGCTCAAAATTATCATTTCGTACATGAATCGATAGAAAAGCGATTATACCCTTTTTCTCAACTGCAACATACACACGGTATATAAAGATTACATAACGAATGTGAATCTTAATTATTATTGCCACAAGTGCGCTGGCGCCTTCTTTTTTCCCACGGCACTTTTTATTTGTGATTTTGTTTCTGTCTCGTTGGGGCCATGTTTGTAGGAAGTCACCGAATGAATGTCTAATTCCCGATTCCCAGGCCCAGAGTTCCAATTGCGACCTTCACAAGGCAGTGATGGCCTATACTCTGACAATAAATTTGTTTGTGGTATTAACGTTCTTTTTTTGTCATCATGATTTCCAAATACCTGTTGAGCATCAAATGTAACATTTCAAAGATATGTCATACAAGAGACACAAAGGGGGGGGGGAGGTGGGGGGGGGGGGGGATTCCGCCGAGGGGGGTGGGTGGCGTTTGGCACTTAACTGTCTCAATTTGACCTCATACAAATACATGGATAAACACAAACATAATCATACAACCATACACACACGCAGTCCTAATCAGTAGCCCGCGGCTGAAATGTTATCAGAACTTGAAATACCTTTTCCCAAATGAAAGGTTCACTTGGCTAAAAATATGATTTGCAGATTTTTGCAAATATTGCTTTCTCGTCTTGAGCCATTATTTCCCTCGTTATCTTAAGTTTCCCTTCAAGATAAGTTGCCCGATTTCAACGTTCACTGGCAGGTATTAATATTATGACCTGTAGCAGCCTGCACATACATCGATTGTGTTCTCAGTTTGGTAGGACGATCTACTGATCTCTGTTAATACATGTAACAACACAGACAGAAGGCTCTAATTATACGTCAAGTATGATACAGTTGAAAACTGGTAGTGTCCGGTGTTTGTCCTTACAGAGGCTGATACTACGGAACACGGGGATCAGCATTAATTTAATTTTATGTCAACCAGTAAATATGTTTAATGTATACGGGAAGTTGATATTGATGTAGATCGATGTTGTTCCAAAACAATACAACAACCGAGCCCCATGCTTTGTGTGTGTGTTCGTTTGTTTGTTTGATTACTTGTTTGTAAACAAAAATATCGATGTTTTGATTATGATACGTGTGTTTTATTAGAATGGATGGACTTAATTGAATTTCAATTGGAATTAAAATTTAAATATAACACATGTTGTTTAATCAATGGACAAAGACTAACGGTCTACATTATAGGAGAAGGTTCTGGATGCAAGTGCCTCATATAAAGCCCAAAAAAGGAAGAAAAAAAAGAATAGCGAATACTAAACAGAAGTTTAAAAACAAAATAGAAAACAACATCCTACGCTTATGTTATGAAAAATGCACCTCCAACTAATAATTAGTTGGCGTTTCGTGTATTAACAGGCGTATGGCAATTGAAATATCGAGATGGGAACGAGTTTGAACTACTTTACCAGCTGTATAAATATAGATAAAAATCACCTTTATGCAAATTGGAAGCGCCCGGGCTACTGATAAGTATCTCACCACATCGCACGAGTATTGTCACTTATTTTAAGAAGCATATATGGTAGATAGAAAAGATAGTCGTGAGAGTATTAAAAATTGTTTACTTTGTAAACAGATCTATACGAAAAATTAACTAGACAATGAGTCAATTCGCACTTCTAACACATTACTGTGTAAAATTGCTGGTCATTCTAGGCTGTATTCATCAACATTACCCCCTCCCACTTGCTAGCATGACCGCCGCTAAAATATTAAACATTATTTGCAAAAATGCAATGGTTCAATAGAGTACTTAAAGCGTCATCGATCTTCACTATACATGTATAGTTTTTGGTTTTACTCAAAGTGAAAATAGAACAACAAATTAATACAGGCGAAGCATGTATATCGCAGTCTCCGCTTTAACGGTAGAAGGTTTTGACTTTTGAAATATCTCGAAATTTGAATATTCATCTCGAATCTTCAGAACGAACAAAGCTGTACGTGCGAATCAGAACAGACGATCGCTGTCCCAGAGGGTAATCATGGTAATGGTAAAACATATAGTTTGTAATTAAAAAAACCCTATTCTACCTAGATGGATGTAATTGCTATATCATAAATCATGATTATGCACATGCCTAATATTATTTTAGTCTATTTAATAGGAATTGTTATCATGTGTAATTGTTCAGTAACATTGTATGATTTTAATGTAAATGTTATGTAAAAATTATGAATTGTATTAATTCACTGATTCATGCTCGGTGTGCGAAAGTGTTGTCCGTTTCGGATGAATAACATTAAAATATGAATTTTCATCAACTAAATTAATCATTATTATGATTACAGTCATGGCTTCTTGTTTAAGCACGACGTGTCGTTTTGTATTTTTGTGATCTGAATCATCTAGAATAAAAACCTAATAAATATCTTGCGCACTTATATTGTTTTTAAATCACTCAATGATTATGTGTGATGTACGTTATCCCTACCACCAATGTACACGGACGAACATTGTATTGTATTCAAAATACCGTTATGCAAACCTTTAGGTAAAATGTATGGTTTATTACGTAACAAGCCACAGAGCAAATATGGGTATTTCAGAATAGAAGATAAAACATTTCAAAGATATCATTGGTATAAACCTTGAACTATGTAAACATCAATTACATAAACACCGTTGTGATTGACGAATATGATGAAGGGGTGTGTGGGGGGTATGGTGGAAGCTACCAACATTTTTCCTATTAATCAATCTCCTTCCTTCCCTTTTTTAAACGACACCGAATCATACTCATTTATAATCTTTCAACAAAACATGCTGTGTATGCGTGTGTGCGTGTGGGTGTATTTGTGTATGTGTGTGAGCGTGTGAGTGTGTGTGTGTGCTCGTATGTGCGCGTGTGTGTGTGCGCATTAATGCTGAACATTATATTTGAACAAAGAAAAGAAAATGTTTCACAAATTAATAATGATAGACAATTGAATATGTGGCTGTCATAGCTAATATGCGTGCGTAGTGGGTGGGTGTGTGTGTGTGTGCGCGCGTAGTGTGTGTGATACGACCAGGGGGGGGTAAACTCAGCCGCCATGATGGTTAGGTATGTATGCGATTAGAAGCAGTTTAGCTACGTCACAAAACGTCATCAAAAGTATGACAGGCTGTATATTTCGAAATTGATCTGGAATTTAATAATAAAATACATCCCATTGAGCAGTGAAATATTCACCACCTCTTTATCTAGCGTAATCAATTTGTGTTGCCCTTTTTCTACCCCATTAATAAGAGCACTTTTTTAGTTACATTTTGTGTTAAATACTGTTTATGATTGCTCAATATTTGCAGAAGAGTCGCTCTTCATACACGGATCACTGTCTCAGCCAAGGGCAAAAATTGTTTACAAATTCATCGCGCGCAAAATAACAAATGTACGCGCTAATGACATCTTTGCCATAGAAAATGTACAGTGTGAGTGCGCTTGGTAAAGTGCGCGCCTTACGCACATTCTTATTGTTTCGTCATATTATTTCCCCACAATGCAGTTTTGTGACGAACTTCCTCCGTTCAATACTGCTCGTAAACAAGACCGTCAGCCTACCATTGTTTTATGTACAAAGTGTATGGGGTACGGTACCTACGGGCAATACAGTTTACCTTCTAGTTCTACAACGGCAGTGTTGGAGTCATACTTCTATGGATACGACCTACAATGTACATGATCTATGTGTACGTGCAAGCTAGTATAAGCTGTACTGTGTGTGCGAGCTGAGGGGGGGGTCGTCGGGAGGGAAGATAGGAAACCTAAGGGGAAGGTCGGTTTTTATATCTACAGTCTCTTGAATCGACAAGGCCTCGAGTCTGAACATGCATGCTGAATGGCAGGGACGACGATCGTTTATGCTAAATATCGATACAAATTGAATACAGCATCATGATCATTCCATCCCTGTCTGTGGTTGGAATTCGTGCTTTAATTATATGAAGAGCTTATTATAGTTACAAAAGGCGCTAAATCCACTTTCCACAACAATTGAGTTAACGATATAAATTCAAATTGTATATAGGACATATTACACAATCAAAATAGGGAACGTTCAAATTTTATATTCCCATATATAGGCATGTGTACAAAGTTGTGCACAAGTTCAAACGTTTTTGAATTAAGCTCCTCATATAGATACATTGTATACAGATCTCTTTCAATTTATACTGGTAAATATCATGTCATGCAGTGTAGTTTTTCATATTAAGCCCGTTGAAGCGCAGCAGAAGTTTGAATCGTGCTGGACAATAATAATGATATTGTGGCATAACATTACGTAATAATCAGGTATGTCTACAGGTACGATTACAATAAGGCGATGTGTTAATTATCGAATACAAATGGAACATATTATTTATGTTGGCGTACGTACCAGCTGAAATATGGAAAACAATATCGGTTATCACATTGAAGGTTTCTCGAGAGTGTTTTTATGTATTCATTCATTTTTTAAAATTTATTGTCGGGTTTTAAATTAAGAAATGTAATAGACCTTGCTTGCACTACCCACGTACAATATTAATTTCGTTCATACAACTTCGTATTACGCATCGAGTGACATTGGCCAGAAAACGTAACAATATTGTGGTTAAAATCTGATGGAAAGAAAATTGATTAATATGAAGAAAAAAAGAAGAACAAAAACTATAAAACCAGAGAGAGGCGAAGGACTTCTCGGTCAGATTTTATGCAGATGTCTGATCTCTTATCGTTTCTTAGTCCCCTCGGACTTTCCCCTTCAAATATTTTAAAATTCAACTGTACACGCATATTGGCTTCTCTCTCAAAGAGTCACAGTTTTGACATAATATGATAGCTCTGCTTGCACGCATAAATTCAAGCCTATAGCTGGACAATCAGCATATATATTACATTATCAGACCAAACCAATGGTCATCTCATCTCAATGTACAGTATAAATGATATACATGCATGGCCAAACACGTTATCTGACCACGCCACATGCAGCGTGACTTCTGGGTCGATTCATATGCAAATATACCCCGACTGTTGTCGCAATTTGTCTCCGGCCACCATGGTTGTCCACGAGGATAATAATGGCCACGTGACTCGCAACGAGGTTATCATGATCATGAAAGCTAAAGCATGGTGGTATAGGCATAGGCGTAGGGGGGCTGAGGGGGCTGCAGCACCCCCCCCCCCCCCCCTGGGGTTTTGAAAACGGCCATATTCCGGCAGAACGCACCTGAAATTCGGGCAAATCATGTCATTTTCGGGCAAATCATGTCATTTTCGGGCAAATCATGTCATTTTCGGGCAAATCATGTCATTTTCGGGCAAAAACCTCTCATATTCGGGCAAAATCGTGTTATTTTGGACTAAACGATTGAAAACGTCATTTTCGGGCATCAAATTTAGAGGCTAGGAGTAGGACTTCTTTTTTTCTCGTTTTTGTCATAGGCGTAATATAATACATTGTTTGTGGATCATCCTGTCTGTCTGGCACATTTTTTGCATTCACCCTAGCTTATAATTTCGTCGTCCAGTATTAAAACAGTTGAGTAAATATAACCTGTAAAATGACGGCTTTAAGGGATCTAATTTAGTAACATTGTCCAAATCCACAAAACTTCATTTAGAAAGCTAGTGGTTCTCTCATACCTTGTTATTATTCGTATTACCATTAATCCAATAGGAGCGTGAAACATGTTTTGATTTTTCGAATTCCATTATAAAGATATGAATGATTGAAGTGTTCAGATTTTTAACTATCTACTGGATAGTTAAAACTATGTACAAAGTCAGTGCAAAAAGTAAGCATATATCACTCTGCATTTTCGCGCATAACCTTTAACATGTTTAAAACGGCTGACTAAATCTCCCGTATAAATGGCGGCTTATCAATTCATCCGCCGCATTGCCATGAATACACGGAGAATGGGAAGGACGCTAAAATGCTCTCAAAACAAGTTTCGTATTTTGAAGTCCTTCAAAACTAACATTAAATGGAGAGTGGGAGTGCATTACTATCTCCACGCTGACCACAGATGAGCATACTAATTATTTTGTGTTTACCACAAGTTTATTTTCCTTGTAAACGAAAGATATTATCTATAGAACGTGGAACGAATTGATACTTAAATACGTAGTATAATGTAAATAGGTATACATCTCAAGTAGTGCACTACTTGATGTATAATTCAAAACAATTTTCAAACATTACAATAAATTACATTAACTTGAAGAGATCCAGCCTTAAGGTGTGGCAGCTATGAACAAATCTCATAAGCAAAAACACAATATCAGCTGCAGAATTGTTCTTAAAAGGAGTACTGACGTAGTCCTAATTATATATAATAACAACTTAGATGCGATATAATAGTCTATCACACAAATTAGTTTTAATTCTGCGCGTCTTATGTTCAAAGCAAAGGGAATAATGTAATTGTTAATTTAACGAACGGGCTATCACCATCTTAGATTTAATCCAATATTGATTCGATGTTTTGAGTATAGATGCTTAAAAATTGTATTTTTCATAACAATACAAAAAACAAAATGCTCAAACTGGCGAATGGTTCACATGGTTAACATGGATATGTCCACCGAGTGATGTGGAAAGGATACACGATACATGTACCGTATGTCATACGGTCAAGCTTTAAACAAAATGTATAGTTGCATGCCGACACCCGATTGTCACAGTTGAAATAATTACCGCTATTTTCCAAATTAAATAATTATGAAACTCAATAACAAAGTGCGAATTACAAATATATGGGAGTAAGTAACATGATAAAGAACCGCTACTAGGTTGGTCGATTCAAACAAACTGTCTTGATCACTGTAACAGATGAGTGCGCGCTATTGAATTATTATGACTATACTTATTTGTAAAATAATTATAAGTATTATAACTATGTTTGTATGGTATCATTATTAACTAAGTATTACTGTTATTAACACTAGTATTATTTTTGAAATTATTATTATCACTATTATCTCGAGTATTATTTTTGAAATTATTGTTATTATTATAAGTATCATTATTATAATTTGTATTATTATTATTATTATTATTATTAGTATAAGTATTATTATTATTATTATTATTATTATTATTATTATTATTAATATTAGGTGTTATTCTTCTTCTTCTTCTTATTGTTACAAGTATTACTACTATATCATCATTATTATTTGGACGTACATACCTTTGAGCTGAAGAGCTCCAGAGCTGGCAGGAAACGATTTTCCTCAAAGACATAAGATTCAGTTATGTTTTTCTTTCCCGTGATAGCACCAAATTAGAGCGAACAGATCAAGAGATGATGAAAATAATTATCCTCTTCGCGGTTTGCATCACAAAGGGTGCTAAAACATGGATGGGCCGGCACAGGGCAGAACTTTCAATTAACATAGTCCGTCTCATAGTGGGCTGCCATGATGATTGGAATATCATTTGGCGCAAAGTGATAGGAGGAAAAGTAAACACAATACTTCAGGCGAGTTGATCCGAGGTTCGAATCCGTCCGTGTATGTTGCTTCTCTAGCTATAGTCATGTGGTTATAAGCAACGCAAGCAAGTCAATGAATGTATGAACGTCTTCGAATCGTAACACATACAATCGGCGAAAACTGATGACGATAAAACAAAACACAACTTGGAACTACGATTATTTCCCGACATAGATTTTCAAAATCTTGTTTTATGTTCTTGCTATACACTTTGTTTGAGCAATTGAGCGAGTAAGTTTGTTGGCATCTTCCACTGGCGACAGCTAACACACATACTCTGTAGATGACACTATTACAAGACACTGCAACTTGATGCTGCAGCCAGCGTTTTGACAAGTTTGACCCAATTATCGTAACCGCCGCGATCTTCTGCGCATCTCAGCTAATATAAGATTATTTTTAATATCACAAACTCTAGAGCTTCGTCAGCAGCTGCATGCACCTTGATTCTGGCATGGTGGTTCGGGCGACACAGCCGCGTCAGACGCGCGATGACGACGATGACGGAAGTTGATACACCAGATAGCACGTTTTCTACCCGTGGCTTCAACAGCTCGCGAGATCCATATCTTTACATCTCTGGGCACTTTGGCACTTCCATACATCTAAGGACATACATCCCAATGCCAGGGGCCGTAGATTGTAGAGATTTACAATGGTTGTATATAATTATAAATTACACACTCTTTTTTTGGTGTACACCATTATCTCTTGCTGGTGTCATTAGGATTTGGTAAAGCAGTATAAGTTTGGCAAAGACTTAAAGGAATGCCCAGAGTAGCCAACTCTTGCCGATGATAGTGGTGATGATGATAGGGATCTTTCTTGAAAATTGAATGTTCGTCCTGGCCTGCCTGCTCACTAGCAGCGATAATGTTTCTCTTTCGAACCGCGATCAGGTTCTGTGCTTCTGGCTAGGTATATAGCTGATGAATTAAGGATTGCGTTGGGAAATGTATCCAGAAATAAGTTCTTACGTACTTGTCCTCTAGGCATCAGGAGTTGGCTTCAATGAGCAACCAATCGCATTTCAACCATCAGTTGATCGCCAATTGAGGGAAATACTAGCATTTATCGGGCGATGTTGCTCCTTGTTCCTTGGGTGATGCGAATGTTCATCATTCTTTCAAATCGCAGATCAGGTTCTGGCTGGTTAGATAAACATGGATTGCTTTAGGAGATCCATACAAAAAAAGTTCTTACGTATTTCACCTTCAGACTTCAGTGAAGAACCACTTGCATTTCAACAACCAATCAGATCATCCGTTGATGGAAAGAATATTGCCAAGTTTACGCGCGATGTTCCAAAAATACCATGAGTATGTTGTTCCTTTAGTTGTAGAGCTTTTCTCTCATGTCCGTATGATGCCAAATAACGACAAAAGAGCTCATTCAATAGTCTATTGCCACAAGAACGCAATAACAATAATTGTACAGAGAAAAGACATTAATTTTGTACCGAAAAGAATGTGTTCTGCTATGGAAATGTATGGCCTATATATGCTTATAATCTCTCTGGGACCAAACAGTAACGAAGCTGATCTGAACATGAATCAAAAACGCGAACCACCGCGGTTACATACATACAATGTTAGTCTAGTCCATCATTGAACTGCATGGCCTAATGATCGTCTACAGAGTACAGTTAATTCTGTTGATGTTTCAGCTCCCCTTTTAAAAAATTTTAAAAAGAAAACAAAGTCGTCGGCAATAGAGGAAAACCTTCCGAGGGACCATGCTTGGATCGCAAGGTCGAAATGATGTGTCTTTCATTGGCAGATCCACCAAGATCAAAGGAGTTTGTGGTTAGACTTGTTATAACGGTACTTCATTTCTTGTCTGTATCAACAACCATAGTTGTGACGGCTTCTTCTGCGCTTGATTGCACGAACACGATTACGTAATGAAGCAGGGTTGCATACATTAGGCCATCGGCAGCGTCCATATCTGTAGTGGGGGGTTCCCGTAAAAGAAGCCTTTCCAATTTCGCTCGCGCTAACCAACGTCAGTTATAGTCGTGATATCCATCCGTTGTTCAGAACTCAAGTATGGCAAAGTCCCGGACTTTACTGAAGCCCGAGAGCAAGTTTTATGTTTTCGCAACAACAAAAACACGATTAAGATGATTCCAAAATTTATTATTTTGTATTTAAAGAAACACCGTCACGACTTTTAGACTTGACAGGTTTCCGTCGCAAAATGAACTGTCTTGATAAAAAGCATGGTCCAACACGCATGCATAAATTAGTTTGATGGAGGGCTCGATTTGATTACAAGCAGATAACAAACGGACCAGTGGTCAGCCAATGTCTGGCCGTACCTACCACCATGATAAGAGGGTGTAGCTGGGGGTGTGTGCAGGTGACCCTCCAACCAGGGAGCTGGGCTTGAGGGGCTCAACACCGGCCCAGTGCAAAAACCAAGGTTAGCCTAAGTCTAACTATAACTCCAACTCTAACTTGAGCTCTAACTCGTCGATGTCAATATACTAGAACTGACTGGCCCTGGACCCCGTTGCAGAAAGAGATACTATCGATTGTAAGTTACAACTAACCGCAAGTCAGAAAATGTGCGCAATATTTTAATCCAATCACATGATCTGACTCACAATTAATTGTAACTTACAATCGATTGGATCTCTTTCTGCAGCGGGGCCCGGAACGTTCAAAACAAAGAATAGCGTCCTTCATAATTAGCATAATTATATGTAAACATTTCAACAACGGATGTGCGATGAATGGTTGAGACAAGATCTTGCTATAACATGACTTTTTTGTTCCAGATCTGTGTATTAATTGTTTTCATCAGAATTATATTATGCGCATAACTTGTTGTTGCCGGATTCGAAGAAAGGAGAAGCGGACATCGGAATTGTGTAACACAAGTAATATTAATAAGAAATGGAGAAACGCAAGCATATAGAAAGGGAACTAACATTTAGAAGAGTCGGAAAATATATACATAAAAGGACGATGAGATAAAAATGATGATGACGAACACATAGAACTATATAGAACATCCCGAAGAGAAGAAAGAAGAAGATGAAGGAGAAGAAAAAAATAAAAGAAGAAGAAGAAGAAGAAGAAGAAGAAGAAAACAGAAGAGGAACAAGTAAAACAAGGACAAATTAAGAAAAAGAAAGAGAAAAGAAAGATGAAGAATAATAAGGAGAACAAGAAGAAGAAACGGGAAGAATGAGGAGGAAGACGATGATAAAGAAAAACAAACACGGGAAACAAAGGAAATGAAAATAAGGTTAATACAAAGGAAAAAACATACAAACATCAAATGGATAATGTATGGCAAAATATTGCCTAATATGTGTGTCAAGTATGATGTTTGGCGTGCGGTTATCAGGAAAGATAGGAAACTAACGTAGATGGCGCTATGTAATTATATAAAGGGACAATCATTGGTAACAAAATGTCAACACTAGTGGTAGTGGGCAATTCCACGGTAACGGAAGGACATTCAGACACAATTTTGGAACTTCAATCAAATAATTCCAGGATCCTGCTTTTGATTTTTTATTCTAAATGGCATGTCTTTGATCCTTGTTGGGACACCTTTGATTTCCACTATTTCTAAAATTTTGACCGCATTATGTAAATTAGATATGGACACTAATGAGGCCGGTAACGGAAGGACGCCAAAATGGACATGGATTTTCAATTTTTTTAGTTATGACCCAATCTCTGTGAAGTTACGAGGTTTATCATGTTAAGTTGGCTACTAGTCAATTTCCTTATGTTCACAGAGTATAACACCACCTTTTAAGAACAATATCTACATTGGTATATTAATTATGATAAATTAATTACTCCAGTGTTCGGTAACGGAAGGACGGTAACGGAAGGACCTCTGAAAAGTCTATTGGAATTGTACAATAACATTAATTTTGAAATTTAAAGACCATTTATGAGAAGGAAACATCTCTTTTGTGGTCTAAAATGAGTTTGTATCATAGATAGCATATGGACATCACAAGCATTTACATTTCTATTTTTTTCTTACTATATTTCATGCTCCAATGGCTCTTATTCATGGTCAATCCATGGTAACGGAAGGACACTCAGACACAAATTGTCAACTTTAAGAAAGACATTTTTAAATACTTGTGTTGTTAGAACAGTCTATTTTGATAACAATACTTCCAAAACATACAGTTTTAAGGTCCCATAATTTTTTTTTTTTTTAATCTCCGCACATTATTGAATATGCATACAAATGAGGTCGGTAACGGAAGGACACTAAAATGGACAAGGTTTTGTTATCAAATTAGTTTTAACTAAAACTCTGTGATATTAAATAATACAAAATATTTTAAGGGTACACATTTCATTCTCTGAAGGGTTAAGAAGAATTTACTTGTTCTTTGATTAAAATTTGTCCGCAGATATTTGAGTTATTTCACACAAAGCGGACCAATGTTCGGTAACGGAAGGACATAATGGACTATAATGTATGATATGACACAGTAGGGTCAATTCCATGTCAAATCACCTTTAAACAAATTGAAAATTTTCATCGCAGCCCCCTTCAAATTTGCTAATATTTGGTATGTATGATATTTCAACCTTTAAAAGCGCAAATATTAAAGTTTTAGCCCAACCCGCCCAATGGTTTTGGTGCTATGGTCGATTCTTATGGGGGAGTTTTGTAAGAAATGGGCGTGGGCACCATTTTTCAAATGGCCATTGTCCATTAACCGTTGGGTCAATTTATTTTGTAAAGGTGTCATTGGACTGGGGATGTTATGTGCAATCCATTTATGCCATTTGTGTTCATGCATGAGCGAGTTTGGATACGATAACCTTTGACCTTAGATTTTGACCTTCCGTTTTACCTCGTGGATCAAATAATTTTGAGAAATTTGTTTGCTTAAATCTTGGCTTGATATAATTTCTACAACATATGAAAGAATTGTAGATATGTTATTTCTTGCTTTTTCTACAGCCTTGTTTTTAGTTTGCAAATTTCATGTAAAATTGAATTATTTTAGACCTACACCCATGTCCAAGAATTCTATAGGGGTGTATTGTGTAAAAAAAAGACCTATTCAAAGTCATGATCAGAGCCTATTTACACCCTGGCTCACCACAGTTAAATAGACCTACTAATCCCCATACAATAGAAATCCAGACAAATGGCATCATGGTACAAGGGCCCTGTTGCAGAAAGAGATAAAATCAATTGTGAGCCAGATCAAATGTTCTAAATGCACAAATCTGATTGGTTGAAACACAGAAAATTACTAGTCTGACCACGCTACGCCACTGATAGCTGGCCATTGCAGGTATTGTCTCATTATTTTGGGTTTTCATATATGAGAGACCAATTTTTGAACATAAATTTTGTCATATTATGTAATATGAGGTACCTTGTCCATCTGTTACCATGTGTATGGTAACGGAAGGACAGTTTCTTTTGTTATTTATTAATTAACGAAGAAACAATGAGTAATACAATTGTTAGCAATGGGAAGGCCTACTTGAACTAGCTTTGCACTGAAGATTGGTCTGCTCTCTAACAAGTATGTGAGCCACAAAATTAAAAATATTGATTTTTCGGTAACGGAAGGACATTTTCATAGGCTGAAAATAAGAAGTCATTGAAGCATAACAAATCAAATTAATCATACAAATTTACTATTTTACAAAATGGTCATATCTCAGGAGTCAGAATAATGTTTTTTAGGCTTAACTGGGGAAATACAAAACAAACACAGGATCAAAACACTTTTTCACAAAAATGTCAAATTTGTGGGGTTCAATTATGGTTATAAAGTTATTATAAAAAAAAAAACTAAACTTATGTAAAACTAAAATTTTCTCATTGAATTCCAAAAATATAGAATTTAAGCTTTGATTTGATACCAAATTTGTATCATAAAAATGCTTGTAAAATTTTTTGTCAAATGTCCACTTTGGCGTGGAATTGCCCTAGTGTACTTATGGTACAATACCGTGGTATAACGAACATTACATTGTAGTAGAAAGTCAGAATGGTAGTCAATAATCTAAAAGAAGCAGAGTCGCACAAAAACACGGTAAGTAAACCATTTTTTCCAAATTTTTTAGCAATCCATGAACAAAAGAAAATTATAGGTAAAAGGTATTCATAATAAGTGTGAACTAAATATATATATATAATCGATGAATTTCCTCGAGTCCAACCAAGAAAAGGATATTGAACTACGAATTTAACTTGAAGAAAACTACAAAACATGTTTTTCTCTCGAAATTATATCGATAAAGGATGAGGAAAGCAACAAAATGAAGATGAAAATGAAACCACCATTTACAACTTCTGGGTGTTACGTTTCTATTCACTGAATTCAACATTCTGCACTGGACAATAGTGATTTTTATAAATACACATTTTTTAACAGTGGAAATACGGCGAGATTATAACATGTAAACGGAGATTAAAGAACAAAATTACGATATTATTTTCCTTTGAACAGTATAAATGAAACGGGAATTAGTGTAAGGATAAAAAACGCAATTTGGCGATAATTTGGTATAGCGTTACGGAGGGAATACCGTGTATTGTACAAAAAGCCCTATGGGGATGGCTATCGGTGTACACTCGATCGGCCTGGTAGGGGGAGTAACTCGGGTGCAGCGCGGTTTGTTTTTAAAAGAAAAGAGGAGACCGAGTTCTATACAAATAACGAAATATGTAATTTAAACTTTTCCTTCCTATACCGTACATATTCAAATCCATGTAGGGCCAAAACTTGGCATAACCGGAAACAAAATATAAACGAATACAACATGTATAAAAACTATAGTCCGTTTCTCTCTTGTATATTGGAATTCCCATATAGCATAGGCTTTGTATATAAGTAATGTATTAATGTCTTGAACTTGCATGCAATCATGTAAATTGCTCAAGGCGTCCGGCTATTCCTAGGTGGTGTGCGAATAATAAATCGAAAATGTGCAAATCGATCATGGGGGAAAGAAATATAACAATAACAAGTTTATAGGACAGATAAAATGCAATGGCCACTAAAGACCAAGGCTAATGTGACTGCCAGAAAAGAACCGATTACGCAAAATTTCCTGTAACACAAAAAAAAAGAAACATTGATGAAAAGGCAGTGCGGTTCCGTGGGGGGAGAACCTGAAATTGTGTCTATTATTTATACTGTTCTCCTGTTTCCGTTTTCCATTCCAATAAGAGGATTTTTTTTTCTGGCTCACGGATGGTAACACCTTAAACTTCCTCCGTGGATTAAGACGACGCGACGCGGTGGAAAGACTAGTTTAAAGAGACTAGGTCGTAACATAGCTGCATCTAGTGACTTTCGAAGCGTTTACATCATCTTGCGAACGCCTTGCGCACGGCGCGCATGTGTTCGGTGTTATGTTGTGCGCACAAACGCATGTTCGGACCCCGTCGACTTCCTCACGCGCGCATGACCTGATAATGATGGTTCGGATTGACGTAAATCAGACACGCGATGCCTTCTTGCGAACGACCGTGCGCACGGTGCAAAGTTCGTGTCCGCCCGTTTCTGTGAATTTGCGATGACGATTTTCTATAAAACGCCATATAGGTTTGCCGACTCTGTCACTTTAAGGATATTCAAAGTCGTTTTCCCAATAACCAGATGACGCGAACGTGGTCCTATTCATCCTCCACAAAGAAACACCCTGGTACGGTCTATAATCTCCTACAAATGATTGTGTAGACATAATATTGTAAAAGTCTACATGTATATTACCCATCTTCTAGGTATAAAGTATTAAAACGAAATATCAGTCCTTCGCCTATTTCTACCTTACATCCAGCACAGTGTACCCCCTCCCCCCCGCCCCTAAAAAATAAAAGAAAAAGAAAAAGAAGAAAGCAAACTAACATGCTAACAAAGCGATGCAACAAATAAACATAGTCGAATTAATTCGCTATTTTGATGCATGGGTTGGCACGTATTTGCAGAAGCTACTAAGAAAGAAGTTACTATTCTTAATAGACTTATTTATTTTTATCGTCCATAATTAAAGCCCAGCGCAGACAGAGCCGACTCGACCCGATCCGACTGGTTTTCAGTCAGGCTAGAGTCAGTTTCGCTCAGTCGGAGCCGATTCAACATGTCGAATCTGCCTCGAATGACCTCCGACTGACTCCTGACTGGCAAAACCGGAGTCCTGAGGCAATGCATACTGAGTTAATCAGGCTGAAAACCAGTCGGATCGGGTCGGGTCGGCTCTGTCTGCGCCGGGCTTTAGGCGCATAACACGATTGAGAAAGTATCATAAGTATGGTATTATCTTTACAGTGCTTCTTGAAGATGTTATATTGTATTAGAGTCTGAAATCACATGTTGTGTATTAAATTTACAGAAATAATTGACTCTCATTTTTTGTTTTACACATGCAGGCGTGGTAGTAGATATTTTAAGCAAATTTCAGCAGTATTTTGCATCAGTTAATATAGAAAGACGATACAATCGAATCTGAATAGTCCGAATGAGTCTGTATAATGTGTGTTACTAAGTAATATATAGATCTCCTCCTTACAATTCGTTCAAGGAAAGCAAATTGATGAGGATGTGTGAATTTCCATTATTGGATTATATCACACAATCCTACTTTCTCTAAGAAACAAGTGTGCTAGATATAAACATACACCAAAGCAAAGACACCTTCTTGAAAACAATTGGAAAAACAACAACACGTAAACCAACAATAACATGTGTAGATATTTTTGAAGAAAATAAACAGATTAATATAGATAGGGGAGGTAGGGGTACCATCTTGGTACCGCTTGGAAGGAATGCTCCCCAGGGAGTGGAGATGGTGCACACAATGTGTGCTGGTTTGCATTGTATCCTATGACCGGGGGTAATATTTATCGTTGTAAAGCGCTTAGAGATGATTATCGATCATATTAGGCGCTATATAAATGGAGTATAATATTATTATTATTATATCTAATGGGACAAAAATAATAAACCCCCTCCCATCCCCCCCCCCCCCCCCGATAATGTATACGCCTGGGTATGCCACTCCCAAATGTTTCAGCTCAAATTGAAAAAGAAAAAGAAAAGATTGAACAATAATTAGCCGCTCCCGACGTTAAAACCGGTTAGATCCTTTTCGAATTTCAGCCGGGGATCACTAATCCCATTATAATTGTAAATTCGCATGAAAACATGACAAAAATATAATTATAATATATAAATATTTATACAGAATACCATTAGCAGATCACACTTCTTTTGTAAAGTCACTTGATAAATGTTAGATTTGGGTGAGACTATAAGGAGGAAGAGTATACACTTTTAAACGCTTTCGAAGAAAATCCCTTCTCGTCGGAAGCAAAGTATATTTTAAGTACCTGGATTTAGTTTGAATATTTGCAATAACACGCAAATGAAAATAACATTTTGAAGAGTAGGAGGAAAAGAAAGAATTTAGTAATAAAGAGAGGGAATTTAAATCGGGAATGAGAGAGAAAATACATGTAGTATGCTACGTGTACTTATGATAGTATATGTATGGTTAATGGTTTTGTACTGTTGAACGATGCAACACTTTTAATTATCTTATATAATTATGTGCGATTATATATTTTAGCAGTATTTATCATATGATCGTATCATATTATAGTGTAGTACATTATATTTATAATTAAGTTATATTATATAATAATTAAATATATTATATTATATTATATTATATTATATTATATTATATTACATATTTCATTATATTACATATTTCATTATATCATATCATATTACAGTTTTTATTTATAAGTTCACATAATGCAATATACTGTATATCATGCATATTATTAATTAATCAAGACGAATCAAATATCAAAATATCATCAAATGAGAGTAATTAAGTAAGTAATTGCATGCGTCTGGCAAATCGAAATTACTGTGACCTCAGCTTTTTCTAAGACAGATTACATTATAGCAATATAAGATAACTTTGTAATTTTTTTTTACTCATGATTTATCTATATCAATGTATAGTGATAATCGTTACTTGCTTTTACTGGAGAAACCGTCTCAGTCTGTTATTACCATTGATTACGTACGATATAAACTAGCACAAGTCTGTACAGCAGCCTGAAGCTATATATCATAATTATAATATTTATATCTTGCGAGAAAGAGGTGATGAATTGAAATTAAATCCAGCATTATCTTTTCTCATTCATTATACATGTTATACGAATGCACATGATTCTGTGGCTAATTTATACCTATACCACCCGTTAAGTTTCTGATGAATTGTTCTGTTTGTTTTTTTTTATGTAGAGGGTTATTTTGTATCTGGGTATAATAGTGACATCGAAAAAGGCTAGCCATCTGGAGATTTATTTATTTATTTATTTATTTATTTATGTATTTATTTATTTATTTATGTTTTGTTTTTGTTTGATTGTGAACGCGTAAGGCAGCAAACAAGCTGAATTACACATGCTTAAACATTCAATTAAATCAAGACAAACAATGTGGTTCATACAAACAGGAACCATAATTGCTAAATTTAAATGACATGTATAATATATACATCATTTTGAAAACCACATATTAAATTCAAATATTACAAAATGTAAATAGCTAAAATAAAGGGGATACTACGGCCATTGTGACAATATACAATATATATTTATGTATTTATATCAATATGCTGACAACAATATTGGCACTATAATTTATGGGCATTATAACTTTGAAGGATTGTTTGGGCAGATCTATAATACGACTGGTAGTATTGGAGCGAAAATCACGATAACAATGTATTGATTTGAGAAAAAATCGTAAGAAAATTGAATAACGTTTTTTCAACACATTTCAGAATAAATCGATTTGTAGTCCATATTTAAATTTGTAATGTTATATTATTAATATAATAATATTATTAGTCTCGACTAAAATAATGAAGTATATCATTCCAAATTTATTTTGATATCTATGTTAACGTTTACTGTTTTATTTAGATTGAAAGACAAATGTGTTTCACTTTAGTTATGCGTTGGTATTGTTGTTGTTGTTTGTAAACGTGTTAATAAACTTTCAAAAAATCAAGGGTTCTACTATTACGTAATAGTACGGGACAATGCCAATAACATCGTTAATCTCCTAGTTTGATCATATTGAGGAAGAAGAAATACAAGTCACGTGCCACTTTCCATTATGATGATGAGTCTTTTCTACGAACAAGAAGTAATATTGTACATCATCCTTTGGTTTGAGGAAAGTTTTTTTTAGAGCTGCAGACCTCGGTATGTACATTATATACAAAGATAAAGGTAATGAAATAAAGCTCGCTTCGATTACTCCTTATACTAATCAGGGAAGATTACGACAGTTTTCTCTCTATTTTTGTGTTACTCCTGCTAGGCCTTTTGTTTTGTTATTCTATACGCCTCGGGCTTTAATTAGCCGTATTTGCTCCACACTCTCTGGGAGAACACAACTAATCCTGAATTCGAAGTAATACTACAAATTGGCTTTATTCTTTACAAAAACACAACAAACTGACCAAAAAAAACAAGGTCCGAGGATTTCTAGTACGTCAGTCATAGGGGAGGTGAATTGATACTGTTAGTATAAAAAGACACCGTGAGTTGTATACTTCTTGTTTAAACGAGATACTTAACCCGTTCCCTTTTAGATTATGAAATTCCCATAGACATGATAGACTTTGTACATAGACCACCAGGCTCCCGTATGGAAGGGGGTAACGATTGTTTTTTTTTTTTTTTTTTTTATTCCATTTGAAAGTATTATTTGTAGCCCCTGTTGATAGAGATGCTGAACTATATATATATAGATGCGAATCTCTATAAGAAATGGTTGATACTTTCCGAGAAATTGTTGACCAGTGTAAAGTTTGGGTTTGTTCTTTTTTTTTTAGATGAGCTTGATACGCCTCCTATTGTTCGCATATAGTTGCGTTATTTTATTTAGAAACCGTGCACTCTTTTACCATTTACATTGCCTTGGTCAGCGTCAATAATATAAGATCTCAATAATTCTATGTGAAATTTAAATGAGGATGTAAGAATATTAGTGTACTTCACATCCGTATCGCTTTAATACAAGAAAACGACGCGTTATATACGAAAGATAAAAACAAAAAATGTGTCAAAGTAATACAATTGCAATAATGAACTTTGTTTAAAATTTTTTTTAAAGATGAAACACTTTACTGTAAAATGTCATTTAATTAAATTTGAGAATGTTTTATAGAGCTATTGCTGAACACAATTTTTGTCCGGTTACCGATTGATAGTATTGTATAATGTTAAGATGAATTAAGCTGCTTTGTAATGATCTATGATATTTAGTGACATTTTCAACGTTATTTTCTTCGCTGTTTTGTTTTCCCTTTATATTTCCTACGTTAACTACCCATTAACCCAATGCACACGGAACATCGCATGGTAGAACATATTGACTTCATTGGAAATACACAATATCTATGAATGGATCAGAAAAAAACACTATAGTGCGTATAGCACAAATATCATTGAGCAATTGTGAAGTTTATATCAAAATCGAAATGCAAATTGTATTAACTCATTCAATGCCAACATATTCAGCAGTGGTATTGATAATATGTGTTAATATGACTCAAATATGTACACCTGCACGGCAAGGCATACAAATTAATGGCCAGAAATAAGTTGATCGATTTCTGATGTTCTGTCTGATTGGTTCCTCCCGGAAGAGCCTTGAATTATTCGATTTTGACTCCCTACGACCTTCAAACGACCTTTATATTATATGACTATCAGGATGGTCTCTATAACAATCATAATCGATACAATTTGTTTAAAATATTATAGTTACGTTACGAAACACACTTGAAGTATTTTGATACGCCACACCGTTTCTTAGAGTTACGGTAACTGATATATCGAATTATTTTGTCCCTTAAAGGGGCCCTGCAACCCAAATGCATGTTGACCTCTGTTCATCTGTATTAGTGTACACATTCAATATTTGTAAACGGTTTGACCCAAATATGTTTTGTATATTTTTAAACATTTTATCATTTATTTGTCTTCATGTTGCTAAGCCCCACCTCCTAAAAAACCCTCCAGAGCAAATTCTATTGTTGACCTGCAGTGACATCATTTGTCAATCACTGGTCAGCTACCATGAGATTAACAAAAGATGAAAGTACAAAAAGAACATCCACACAAAAGCATGCCCTGCATACCTCCATGCAATAGCTTAGACAGTGCTTTTCTTCTGACATAGCAACAGCTATTGTAATTGAAGTTGTGTGAGTTGGTATTCTATTCAACCGTGTGATGCTATTGTGATTAGGCTAATCACAATAGCATGGTAGCTGACCAGTGATTGACAAATGATGTCACTGCAGGTCAACAATAGAATTTGCTCTGGAGGGTTTTTTAGGAGGTGGGGCTTAGCAACATGAAGACAAATAAATGATAAAATGTTTAAAAATATACAAACATATTTGGGTCAAACCGTTTACAAATATTGAATGTGTACACTAATACAGATGAACAGAGGTCAACATGCATTTGGGTTGCAGGGCCCCTTTAAACGTATTAAAGTATGTACAATATTCATTCATTTTAAAATTAGATAAAGTTTTTATCACTGAAATTGGTTTGTTATCCTTTACCAAATAATTGTATATTGCAACTTAAACTTACGGGTCAAAACATTAGTATTACGGAAATGTCATTAATTAAACGGCGATATAATGTATTAGTCTATTCAACTGGTTTTCATTTACTATGTTTATAAGTATGGCTATATCAGTACGCCGATAGCATAATGTTTAAATCATATATACATAATGTTGCATTTTTACGCGAGACACACTTGTAAAGCATAACACGTAAAGTCGTATATCGGTCTAAAATGTCCACTTACATCCTTCGATTGGCCTTCATTTATTACTGTCCGTAAAGGAGTATGACTATCACATATCGATAAATGTTTAAACAGTTATTTTACTTCCCGTTATTTAAAACGTTTAATTGTACTGTCAAATTCGTCTTTTTCAAGAGATTGAAATAATATTTATACCTTGTAAAATGATGCTTTGCTGTTATATTGTATATATATATATATATATGATTTGTACCTATTTTGTTGGATATTGAATATTTATTGAATATATTCAAGTGGCTTTCACTATATGACTGCCAAAAGACTATAAAACGTATCGATAACATAATCGTTTAATAATGATATTCCCTTCTTTGCACATTACTGTATACTAGAACATCCGAGTCTAGTTATGTTTCGTTTACAAAAGACATGCACTTCGAATTGACGTATACTTATCTTCATTATATACCAGCGTAGAGAATTAGTACCGGTAGAAGCTATCAATTATAATATCAAATTTCAATAGCAGACGTTTCCGAAAAGCATACAGGTGCAACGCAATATGTAATCGGATCAACATGTTATTCGTGTATCTATGTATACAGGGACTTTCTTCTTATCTTGCGCTAGAACAAATGGGATTTCCCCCTGTATATTTTATTTTCAAAGCGATCGATTCTGTATGAAGTATTGCATTCAACTTAGAAACGTGTGCACTGCATGTCTATTGACAACGATATTATTAATATACGAGAGTATACGACCGTACTATTGGCTCTTTTTCGAGTAATCCATTTGTTAATAGTATCCCGTAGTACAGTATAATAATTTCCGGAGCTTCATCTTATGTTTTATGTTGTGTTGATTATTCTAGTGCAATGTCAATAATGCCTGAACGTCAAAATGGCTTCCTGACGACGATAATATCTCTATTTTCGATGTCATGGTCAAAATGTTGTTTGCTACCTATATAGCCGCACGATCTCAGAAACGTTGAACTTGAGCTTATAATTATTCGTCGTCAACGAAACTATTGTGTGTTTGTGTGTTTGTTTGCATGGTTATAATTGATTTAGATTTAGGAAGCACTCAGTCAATGTTGTAGCACAGCAAAGGGCGCCATCGCCCACCCACCCTGTGGGAAATTCCCCCTCCCCCCGAAAATACACATTTAATTAATGAATCTATGAACGCATATATAAATACTTAAAAAGGGTCATGAAAACAAAAAATTTAACTAAATACATAAATATAATACTAATATTGATTGATAAGCGCATATCAACAAAACGCGCAGGATATGTAATAAACGCGCACCTTCCAATCGTGATCGTGAGGTCCCGAGTTCGAAACCGAACTATGCCACTATGCGCATCTCGATTGTCCTTCAACAAGACAATTATTTAACCCTCATTTGCTGCTCTCGATTGTCCTTCAACAGGACAATATGATTTATTTCATCATTTAAGTTGTGCTGCTCTCTACAGGTAGTACAGCGCCAAAACTTGTCATAATTAGAAGGAAAACCAAAACGATAACCCCAATTAACACATTGGGGTATAGAGGGCCCCACCTTTTTAGCTTACCATGGTTGTTTGAGGGCGCTAAACAATAATATGGCATGTTTGTCTTGTCCCATGCATGCTTGGGTATGACTCATCGATGGAACGATATAATAACAATTTTGTGAGAAAGAAGTAAAGCTGAATTATGATCGGAACATTATGAATATGCATAAAAATATATATCGATGCCAAGGGTACGCCTAGTTTTGGTTAGTCTAGGTTCTATACTCTGTTTTTACACCTTTCCCCCATATATCGCGTAACCCCCATCTGTACGCCCGGTGAATCTGAACGGAAACAGTTTCCGTAGATCCACCGGGCGTACAGATGCACCGGGTTTATACGCGTATTATGGGGAAAGGTGTATACAGAGTATAGAACCTAGACTAAGTTTTGGTGGACGCATGGGTGAGAAAGAAGTAAAGCCAAACTTTGACCATTATGAATATGCATGAGGGACGTATTATTTGCCCCGTTTGCACTGGTATGACGAGTGTAACTATTTTGGTGCGAACATCGCATGGGTAAGAAATAGATCTATAATAGCGGCTGGACCTTGGTCGGGACCTATGAATATTCATGAGGGGCGATGACGCACGCACAGAAGTCATCAAGCACCCTTCCTTTTGTGTTTGTTCGAGTTTGTTTTTCCCCCATTCAGTTTGAAGGTTCCTCCCACCATTGTGATTGATATTCTAACATGAATCATTCACCCCAAAACAAGTTTTCTTCTCCCAGATAGATTAATCAATATAATCAAAATATAATGGTAGACCATGTTTTTCTTTATATTGAAGCAAGCCAGCAAGCCAATGGTTACTGTATGACTGAGATGCAGACAACTTAATTTGGGAGGGGCGAAAAGTTCTATATGATACCGATATTAACGACCCATTCCATTATAGATTGATCCCGAAGGAAACTCAGACTAGAGTCTACGGATATATTTTGTATATCGAAGCAAGGAAGCAATGATGAAGCTATGACCGAGATGCAGCAACTTTGGGAGGGGCAAAATAAAGTTATATTATGATGATACCAGTATTAAGGACCCATTAAGGACTGGTGCCGAAAAAAAAACCCCTCAGACTAGAGTCTACGGATATGTTTTTATATCGAAGCAAGCAAGCAATGACAAAGCTACGACCGAGATGCAAACAACTTATTTTTTTTTTGGGGGGGGGGGGGGGCGGAAAGTTATATTATATGATACCGATATCAACCCATTTAGGACCGGTCCCGAAAAAAAAAACCCAGACTGGATTGTACGGATAATGCATGCAATATCAAAATCTCTTCGGATAACCAAATAATAATGGCATAAACCGACAATTTTGTTGTGGTTTATAAGGTGCTTCAAATGTATATATCAAATGTATATATCAAACATGTATAAATACATATAACTTAATTCTGATAAAATCAGCTAGAAACGGTTGAAATTATATGATATATTATGTTATAAAATTATATCCGGCATAAACATGATAAATGGAACGTTTTAAAAAGGGAAATACATCCATATCATCATGATAATTTATCTTGTTTATTATTCACGTGAAAGCGATCATTCCGGCTTATCATTCCTTTCCACCAAAATCCATAGAAAAGAAAATTATGCTAACTAAATTATAGCTAACTAAATTATAGTTGTATCAGTACTAGTATTCGAAAAAAATAAATCATAATTACGACTACCTTTTCAGCAAATGCTAATTTGTTTAAGTTTACACCATTTTTTATACATTTTTAATTGAACACAACTATTACTCCACCTTCAAATTTCAGACAATGTATACATGTACATAATATTATACCTTCATGTACATTTCCTCTGCTGACGTAAATATTCATGGAGTAGGATAAAAAACGATTCGTTTTTAGGTGGAAATTCGAGTGGTAACCATAGCAACTGCAAATCGATAGCGAAGTAAAGAAAAAATAAACATGTTAATTCGGTGAGGATATCCACCTTCTATATATTTCGTATTTTTACTCCGTTGCAGGTGTTTTTTATTTGTATTTTAAAAAAAATCTATTTCAGAGTGATGGTTCCGTGGTTTTAGAAACAAAACGTTTTTACAATTCATGGACAACACAAATGGGTAAGATCCTGATCATCATGATCATAGTAAGCTTCAGAATTTTGAGAAACAAATCTGATAACCTGAGTATAGATGAAAAGTATAGTGTCTTACACCACCGAGCATACACGAGACTGGATTTCAAATTACGAGACATAATTAGTCCAAAGGCCAAGTTTCTCTATTATTATGATAAAAGAATCTAGTTCATTTAATGACTGATGTCCAGTCATACTTTTTTGGGTGTTAACCTTAAATAGTGTAAGTTTGTACCAGGTACAACTCTTAATCACCAAAAGGGATCTTTTAAGTCAAAAAATAGAATCGGATTAAAGACTTTTTAAGTTGATGCTTCATATTGAGTCATACTCTTTTTGGGGGTGTGCAATGCACTTACAAGACAATATACGGATATCAGATTGTAATAAATCATTACACAATATAACGGTAAACTATTAGTAATCTTGTTTATGCGAAGTACAATACGCCTGAAATAGTTTACTGTGCATGATGTATAATAACGAATTATTAAATATGATACATTGTATAAATTCAGGTTTAAAAGCAGGGATAATACATAACCGTTGAATGACATTGGTTATATTGACGGACCCAACTGTCTATACAAAAATATTGTCATAATGTTAAATATTGACATGGCGAAAAAAGGTTCTGATCGTTATAGAATATTATATTAAAAACGAAATACAATGATATGTATAATATGTATGTAACTGACAACACAGTATTCCATGTATGACTTCACATGTATAATACATGCGGTTTATGACTGAGAAAACCGCAAATGATCGCAGCGGCTGCGTGATAATACTGGCAGAACACAGTGTTTACAATATCATAAATGATCCTTGATATTATGGCATACCGATGAATTGATTGTATTTATTTTGATTCATGCCTCTATCGTGACTATATATGGCAGTTGAGAACAAGTCAAATATTGGCAGATCACCAACGTCAGCTGCCTGCGATAACTGCTTTTCGTTGTTGTTTTTCTTTTGGCCCTTTTTGTTGGTGCTACTGTTGAACATTAGCCGAAATGTCACATTCATTGATACTGATATCGATACGGATAAATGTCAATGCTTCGCATAATGTGTACTGCACATTATGGAGACGCGCGTTAACGTTAAGAACACTTCAAATATAAAGCAAAACACGCTCTTTTTTAAACTTTTCTATGTATAAAGTTTATATCTTTTTTTAGTTTTATGCATCATATCGTATTCATTGCGAACTTACAATAAGTATAAACAAAATGTGAGCGTAAAAGTCAAAGTACATTTACGAGGAACGGACTAAATTGCGAAAGATATAGCGGAACGATAACATTCGTACTTATATATTATTATAGATAATTATACTACCCTTAATACAATGCAATTGAGGTAAGATTATTAATTTTGTTGCAACATGATTATCATGCAAGCTTGAAGAGAGGGAGATATAGGGGGGGGAGGATAAGAGGAAGAGGAATGAAGAAACAGAGAGAGAGGGAGAGAGATGAATAGATTGATCGGGAGAAATAAAAAGACTAAGAAAGAGGGGAAGATTTATATACAGAGAGAAGGATAGATGTGAAATTGGGCGGGAGATGCTAGTGTATTGATTCTCGGATGATACTTGATATGGGGGAAAGGCCCATACGCCGCTAAACATGCATGCATACCATATACAGTCAGTATAATATATCGTTGGTATTGGAAAATCAATTGATCGATCAATAAACCTATATGGATCAGGGGGTCGCAAACTGTATCATTGAGAAGGCATCGAGTCTGTCTAACAAGCAATACGAGTCCACCAGTGTTATCATCATCATTATCATGATTATAATAATAATTATCATCATCATCTTTATCAGCAGCATCATCTTCTGTATTTGCTCTCAACAATATGTAAATTACGTCATCATATGTCATTACTTCATCGTTATCATCATCATCATCATCATCATCATCATCATCATCATCACCACCACCATCATCATCACCACCACCATCATCATCATCGTCGTCGTCGTCGTCGTCGTCGTCACATTTCTACAGTGGTAGAAGTGACAGCATGTTGAATGTAACATGAGCTGATGCGAGACGCTTTTTTACAATACTCTTCGACTAGCGCATGCTACTAGTGACATTAAGATGCGATCAATACCCATGCGTTATGTGGACATTCATGAATGTATATAACCAATATAATCACATTGTCCATCAATATGCAATTAGTTTGTTCCTTATTCTTATCCCAGTTATCATCATCATCACCAAATGTCTGTACACAGGGGGGGAAATGGGAGAATGCCGGATGTAACATTAGATGAAAGGCTTATATATATACTCTCGCTCGACTAGCGCATGTTACTTGTAAGTGATGCGATCAATTATTATCCATGCGTTATGTGGACATTCGTGTACATGTATAATCAACATCATCATAGCACCGTCTTTCAATATGCAATTATGTTTCTTCCTTATTTATATCATCCTTACTATCACCATCATCGCCATTTTTAACGAAACTTATATGTACACACGGGAGAACGGTGACAGAATTCATGAACGTATTAAACATTAGATGGAGAGCTTAATATACTCTCGACTGGCGCATGCATGCTACAAGTGATGCGATCAATATTATGCATGCGCTATAGGAACATATCCGACGAACAAACACCATAATGCATTGTAGCGGATTCACAGCATATTATTTATATTTAGAATTATCTGTATCCTCCTCTTCCTCCTTATCATCATCAGCATCTTCATCTTCATCATCATCATCATCATCATCATCATCATCATCATCATCATCATCATCATCTCCTTCATCGCTATCACGGAAAATATATGTATGCACACGGAAGACAGATGTAGAAAGTAACGCGAGATGGAATATACGCTCTTGACTGTGCAGCGCATGCTACAGGTGGAGCGACCAATATATCCATGTGACATTTTATGTGGTATGGAGTATGGACATACATTTTGATGTCGGTGTTATCAGCACTATAAAGAACACTAGTATGATCATAATCATCCTTATCAGTTGTAAATATCAAACAAAAAACACTATGTTTCTCCTCCTCCGCATCATCACCATCGTCATCATCCTCATCAGCAGCAGCAGCATCACCACCATCATCATTACCATCATCATCATCATCATCACCACCAACATCACCTTCGCAATGATAATAAACACCACTCACTACCACCACCACCACCATCACCATCATCGTCGATGTCATCATCATCATCATCATCATCACAATGGGATGATGATGATGGGATGATGATGATGATGATGATGATGATGATGATGATGATGGTGATGATGATGATGATGATGATGGTGATGGTGATGGTGATGATGATGATGATGATGATGATAGAGTATTTAAAAATTCAAATCGACTTACCTATAACTAGATGCTTGTGTGGGTCCAGCCCGAAGTGATGACAATAAATACGCGATGAAATAAATAAATCTATAAAGATGATGATTAAAAGGTGCGAATATATATATATATATATATATATATAAGAAGGTAGATATATAATATATAAAAGATTGTGTCCCTCGACGAAACCAGCGTCTTGGGTTAAATAAGTGGTAGATCCTGCTACCGAGTCAGCTCGATGGATTTCTCTTGGTGTACGAGGACCAGCCCCGTACGCGATTCAAATAAGAGGTATGAACTGCACCGTGGCTAACAACTAGACTGGTTGTGTTTGACGTAGGCTGGCGGATTATATCAACCGGCGTATCGTGCCGTACCGCCACGCCGCATCAATTCACACACATCGCATCACATCATGCACCCCATAGCTAGCCACCACCAGCCAGTGGCCATGCATGGACACACAAAATGCATGCGTAGTACAGAGAGCACACACACACACAGCGCGAACGTCATATTATTGTCCATTACGTGCAGTAAAATACACACACACAATTGCACGCACTCACAAAAAAAAATGCAAACACCGAAATCCAGACACCGACACTAAATGCTATTCGCCCAAATGCACAGTCAGCACACACTTACTTTCACACTCTAAAACACACTCACAAATTCAAAATAATAAGCACACAAACACACAGACGCAAACACACAAACAGACAGACATACAAACATACACGCATACTCACCCATAGACAAACCCACATAAACTAACACGCACACACACACACACACACACACACACACACACACACACACACACACACACACACACACGCACACACACACACACACGCACACACACACACACACACACACACATATCGTGAGTATGTAATCTCTAACTCATCACATGCCAAACTCGGTTCATTAAAAAGCAACAACAAAAATGCACCTTGCACATCACCAAAGAAGCGCATCCGGGATCTCCATTCATACGCATACGCACACACACACACACACACACACCCACACAAACACACACTGTATTATGAATAGTGGCACCGTAATACAACTACATTATTTTTTGTCGCCCCATTTTCCGTGATCTCAGTTTATCGTGACTCGTTCGAATTTGACATGCGCATAGTGATCTAATTGTGACGTCACGGCTGTGGCGCCGATTTTAGAGGTTTTTCAGACACTTGTTAGACTTTGCATGAAACATTTGAAGCCCGGTAAATAGCTACCTCAAATGTGAACCCTTAACCCTAGAATCTTAGTCTATATAGGCTTTTCGGCGTCATCACAATTTGTTCTACAAAAAAAGAGATTAACATCAATTTTGATTATTACAATCAAAGTTTAAATTAAGGGTGAGCATAATAATTGTACCCTTAATTTTACGACATCAGACTGAAGGGTGCACTGTCGCACTGCCCTTACGATACATGTTTGTATCCAAATAGGTACTTGTTTACATCGTTTATTCTAACGTCAACTTGACGTTTAATAGAAGTAGTAAATGTCATTGTACATGTTGTTGATTGGTTGGTTTTTATACTGCATCCAATATATTGAATTACTACATATTTCACGGAACATGCAATGAGAGTCACCAAAGTTACGCGGCAAAGTGAACAAAATGTTTAATCACACCCCAATCCTACTTTTACATCGATAATGTGATGAAGACAATTAATGTACGTGATAACTACACTGAGCGTCAAAACAAACTTATCAGAGCGACACAAATTAAAATCCAAAGCATAAAAATGAATCATAATTGGGCATAGATTAGCTATAATACTTCTTAGCAAGCACATCTAAACAAATTATGTTTGCTTTAGTCAAAAAAGAATAAAATAAGGTGAAATCGCAAGAGGTCATTTTTCAAAAATCACAGAAACTGCTCGCCTTCCGGGCACGGAGCTCGGTACGGACAATAGCCAGTCTGGTGGTTACATAACACGCCTTTGAAGTTGAATGAATAGCTATTGTAAGTTCTGAATAGACCGCCTTTCGTGGAGGTTCGCAGCGAGCAGTTTCTGTGATTTTTGAAAAGTGACCTGTAGCGATTCCATCGCATTTTTCTCGAAGCAACCTTTTAATTTTTCAAATATGCTTCATAAGGAGAATGATAGCTTATCTTCGTCTAAATATGATTAAATTTGATGCTATGGATTTTAGTGAGCGTCGCTCTGAAGAAGTGATAAGTTTCTTTTGACGCTCAGTGTAGTTTGAAATTAAGTGAAATATAATGTTAAAAATACGATTGATTTGATATGGTTCTGTTTTATGTATGCATTACTTCACTATATCATGTATTTCAGTTTAGTTTATTTGAAGGGCAATCATGCAATATTACTAAAACATGCAATTATATTTCGAAGAGTGAAACAAATCTTCATTTAACATTATTTTATGAAATCGAATTAGTACGAAATAAAACAATACTATCGCAATAAATTAATACAAAAACGAATAAAACATACAAGAAGGAGCATAAGATAGGACTCGAGTAACGATTTATCAAACTAAATCCTTTATATAATATTTACAGCATTATATCCATGCTAATGTCTGTATTCATACTTATAACGACTTTAATGTATTAAATGTACTTATTTCCTAATTAGATATATCTATACATTTCTAGTAAAAGACTGAGACTTGGGTCGTATTATAAAGTGCCGCGGAACTTTTGAATGTATATTTAGTATTAAACCAACTTCATGTTTGAATCTACATGTATTTTAAAAGATCGCGGTGTTCTATTATAGATTGGAGCCCGTGGCGCAGCTGGCTCGCCAGGTCTGACGAATATAGAATAACAATGGCTGGATAATACTGATCAAATAAAGAAGATAATGTACATGAACATGATGAACGATGTAATCCCAGGCTTCGCGATGTACTATAATTGGAGATGTATGAATGTCGAGATTGATTTCTTTTTGAATCCATAGATAATTATATATAATACAAAATACAAAGTAGGCCTACATGACTTTATCAACATATTAATAAGAATGGAAATACTATGCGCGAGAGTATATTAATACAGTACGCTTTCATTATTATATGGAGACGGAGAGATTTGCCAAATTTTGAAGAGAGGTAACGTATATAATTCAAAATCCAAATTTTACTTCATGATATGTATTTTATTGACTTTCCTCGAGCCTGGATAAAGAAAAAAAAAATGAAACAGTAAGATAAATTAAAGATGCCACCAACCTGACTGTATCACCTTGGAGATGATGATGATGATGATGATGATGATGATGATGTTGAGGCGCTATTATACTGTATATATTATATACATTAAATACAGTATATTATTATTATTGATAATATTAAAGTGACATTCATTCCATTATAGTTATGGACTGACATCACTCATTATTCAATTTCATCATTTTATTTGCTCGTAAGAGATCCGTTTTGTTCATTATATTGTTTTTAAAAAGGTTCTGCATGTTTTGAACACAGTATTTTTCTGGTGCCATGGTTGTATTTTAAAAGTTACAATATAACAATGTGATGATGCATTTTTTAGAGTGAACAAATATTATGGATCTGAATAAAACAAAATCAAGTTTGTGTTGTACTACGCCCATATTCATGAAATCCTGTAGCAGAGTGTAGCTTAGTTTCTTGCCAAGTCTATTATTGGTTTTGATGATAGTGCTATGTATAATTCAACGTGTGGTCTTTTTAGGTGAGCAGCTAAAAGGGTAAGTGCTGACCCAGCTACCCCGACATTTCATCATTATTGTCATAATTATCATAAGTTTGCCAATTCGACACTGATTTATAATTAAAAGTCAATGTGTGTACATATGATAATACATGTACATTATTCAATATTTTCCCCTTATCCATGCTAATTGATAACCGCGTATATTCGCGTGTCACCATTCTTTCTGTATTATCATCTAAAAGCAATTGTCATCAGAATTCGATTATTTCCAAATAATTAATCTCATTCTTATTAAATTGCAATGTGTTGAATAAGAACATAAAAAGCGCATATGGCGAGCGGAAGCCCGTGGAAGTCTATCTTTTGAGGATCCTCTTCATCATTGGGACGTTGCTATGGTAACGGGATGCCCGAGTTCACCATTGATGCATGAGTTACTGGAGGCATGAGGCGTAGACAGCGTAAACCAAGAAGGGGCTAACAATGGGTGCGAAACGTTACTCAGGGTGTCAATTAAGATGGGCAAGGACATGTTATCTTCCCATTATATTTTGTTCCGAACATCCGAAAGGGGGGGGGGGGGGGTGGGGGTGTCTGCGTTCCTGGAGGCATGTGCATGGCGGAGTCATGCAGCGTAAACTAATGACTGAGAAAGGGGCAACAAAATCATGACAATGTGTGCGGGTTGCTACAGGGCCTTAAGGGGGTCACTAAGATGGACTAACAAAAAACCATATGTTCCCTTCTCTCTATCTTTTGTTCCGGAAGAGGGGATGGGGGCAACCAACAAGGGTTAGTGGGGGGGGGGGGGGTGGGGGGGGGCAGAGAGGGGAGGGTAAATTTGTACATGATTGGGCACTTACGATATTTGACCCACTGTTCCTTCTCTCTTTATGTTATTCCTATAAAGAGGGGGGGGGGGGGGGGTAACGATGGGGTGGAGTAACGATGGAGTGGGGGCAACCTTCAAGATATAGAGGGGGTGCGCAGAGAGGGGAATGTCAATATTAACATTTGGGGAGCAGAATTACCGAAGGGTGGGGGCAATCGCACAAACGCCCCTTTAAGCTACGTCACCACTGCCTTCATATGTACGTGATCCTTGCCATCGTGCATGTGCGTCGAATGTCACCCCTAGGCCGAGATACACGTGTCAGTGTCCGTGCGAAAAATCACGCTATAACAAGGAGAATTAAAGAGTTTCATCGAACAAAAGATCCCCCATTTTTTTGCTATCTTATCTTACTAGTCATTCCTGGATAATTAAAGATAACGAATTTTGGATCGCCGGAAATGGTTTTCGAAAATGTTCAAGGTGACGTATTAAATCGTATCATTGGAAAGGTATAACGATATATAATTGTATTCTCTTCGGTAGTTGTGACGATGGCGATGAAGGCTTAGTTTACTAACAGTAATCGTACTTTTGTTTTATTGATTGGGTCCTGGGGCCTTCACACGTAGGCTATGATCCTATCCAATCCCATCGGTGGAGTAGCCAGAAATTACCCAGGGTGGGGGGGGGGGGTTCCAAACTGCGAGCACATTATAAGCGCGAGCCGCTTCGAGATATACGGGGCGGAGCTTCTGGATTTTAGATTCAAAGCCCCCAAATCAAAACTACTCACTTACTTACGAAAAAGCAACAAGCAAATCAAAGGGAGGGGCCTGAGGAGGGGGTGGGGGGGGGGGGGGGGGGGGCTCGGGCCCAGGACCCCCTCGCTACGTCACTGAATGCCATATTAACCAATAGATTGCGACAAAGCGTAAACCTCATAAACTTAGTATACGTCCGTGACAAACCCGGCCGGTTCTCGGTAAAGGCAAAGGGGACGTATTTTGTTTCTACTGTTATAGGATGATGCATCTTCAAGAATACCAAGAGAAATTTAAGCGAACAGTTTATGGAATTTTAATTTATATTTCTTCCATGTATTTGTGGATTTGTAAAGGCTATTATTAATTTGAAGTGTGTTCAAACATTGGGTGTATACTCTATTTGCACTGTTGTATTATAATTATATCGAAACCGTTTATGTTTACAAAAGTTCTGTCACAGCTCGAGTTCAAACTTCATCCACCTTTATGTTAACCTTTTCTTTCCAGTTTTCCGAAAGATGGGCAGAGAGTACCAAACACTATCAGAAACGAGTATACGGGATTGAAACAATCTAGAAGTTGCGACGACCTGCCGATTGAATCGGAATGATCGCGTTTTTACTGTTATTCAAGCGTTTTGGATAATCTTAATCTCTCGTATCCCAATTCCGTTTGAACTCGAGCTGTGACAGAACTTTTTAAACATAGTATACACCCAATGTTTGAACACACTTCAAATTAATAATAGCCTTTACAAATGCATTAAATTATATTTTACCTGTAATGCAATGAGACCAGGAAAAAAAAAGAAGAAGAATTTAATAACAAAAAATAGCCAGCAACGTGCCCATGTGATTAAGACACCTATCTAGAAGTTTCTGCGACCCGACATATTGCAGAATGATGCCAGGATATGTACGTGTTTAAAGAAAATAAGTGAGTGTTGCTTTTTAGCATTCCCTATCTTCATAATACTAATTATAATCGAGTATTGGCATTTCCTGTGAAATCGTTAGTCCGAAGGACCGGTGTTTTTGTTTGTTTATGTCACATGTGAACGTATACCTACATTATAATATGGCTTTTTAAATGAGTATACGATAATTATATATTATTTCAGCAGATTTTGTTGTCCTATTTTAATTGTGTTTTTGACGTCGAATAGCGTCAAAATTAAAAGGCCTCAATACTGTTAATCGTTGGCTGATTACATAATCTTATTTTGTGTACGTTTTGGGTCAGACATCCTGCTAGCTAAATGTCCTTTTTGGATGACAGTGCATGCTAAGCAGATATGCAAGGAGTGTTCAATTTAGTTGCCAGCTATAGGGTTAACTTAATAAGTAACACAAGATAAACTAGCTATTAATTGCTTATGTATGTGTATACAATAGGATCAACCAATAAACAGTTAGCATGAAACTAAGCTAGCAGGGTTTCATGGACATGGGCCCAGGTTTAAAGCTTTAATAAATAAGGGGATTTGGAACTATATTATAATGGCGGATTGTGCGGGTAATAATAGGAGTTGCGTGATACAAATTAGAATCACTGATGAAAGTAAAATTCCCCGGGCGATGGAAGATACACAGGCCTATTTGCATCTCTCCTCTATCACTCGCGCTCTACAGAAGCCATGACGTCATAAAAACAGTTTTTCAGAATTTTCAAATTTGGACTTCATTTTCAGAAAGAGCATAACAAATAATGTCCAAATACCGAAAATCAAAGGAATAGGTTACGTATTGGCTGAGATATGCCCATCCGAATGAATTTTACTTCAATGGGCAATCAGTGTTATAGTGCACTGGTTCATAAATTTATGAACCAGTGCACTATAACACTGATTGCCTATTGACTACAAAATCATTCGGATGGGCATAATATCTCAGCCAATACGTAACCTATTCCTTTGATTTTCGGTATTTGGACATTATTTGTTATGCTCTTTCTGAAAATGAAGTCCAAATTTGAAAATTCTAAACAAAATGTTTATGACATCATTTATGACATCACACTTCACCACTCTATAGGCTTACGAGGCGGGGGTTAATAGTGGCTTAGGGGCTGCAGCCCCCTCCCCCACACCCGATAATTTTGAAAACGGCGATTTTCGGGCAAAACAAAACATGTCATATGCGGGCAAACTCATTTTGGACAAAAGCATGTTATAGGAGTTGCGTGAGGCAAATTAGAATCACTGATGAAAGTAAAATTCCCCGGGCTTTGGAAGATAATTACATAGGCCCAGCTACATGACGGACATTTGCATCTCTCTTCTATCAATCGCGCCCTTATTTCCCCTACATCTCCCTATGTGTGTGTTTATTCTGTCTTTTATTTTATTGTATTGTATTTAAATTAAAACATAAAGGAATCTTTATGACCAGCCGGCCCAGATTCGAATCTAGGTTGTGTCTTTCTGATGGTGACGATAAAGGGCGGTGCCAGACGTATTATGAACGCGTCTTTAAAACAAAATTAATAATAATAAAGATAAAATAAGTTACCAATCAAACAACCTGACCAGAAATATATACATGTGATAATATAAACGATATACACAAATACTCCTCAACGGTAGAATACATGGGAACCGACCAAGAGGAAGACCATCCAAAAAGTGGACAGATTGTGTAAAAGAGGACTGTGCTACTAGACGCATAAAATCTCTAACTCAAGCCAAAAGATTGACCGAAGACAGGAAGATGTGGAAAGCCATTGTGAAACAGAAGCCATCACACATCCAGGCGATGGTGTGGACGGCATAAGTCAAGTCAAGTAAGTCAATATAAATGAAAAATGGGCCCCCCCCCCCAAAAAAAAAAAGTGGTCTTCGTCGGGAATACGATCTAAGATCTATGGAAAATGTAAATTACGCAAACTGAAATCACCTCTTATTATAAAGGGTTAATATGTAATTAACCTCAATATGCTTCACGAAAATAGTTAAGTATCATTTTACATAATTAAGTTGTACTCCACGAAAGAATTAAATCAACATCATCTTATATACGAGCATGGTTTAATGACATAAACAAGTTTACCGGGTCGGTGTACAACGTTATAGTGGGAAAAAACGGTCATTATTAAAGTTCAAATTGTGACGTTTTTGTCATTTTGTCAGTTTTATATCTCATGTATACTCCGCAAAAAAAGAAACTGGACACTTGTATAAGTTGAAATATTTCATACTAATGTACGATACAGTGTACATGATCATATATCAAATTAAAGGGAATTTAGTCCTCTACATGCAGGGTATAACTTAAAGGTGTAATCGTTCATGCATGAAATGCCATGGTCAATTAACAATAGCAAGGTCTGTTTTCAAAAATAGCAAAACAATGAGGGACCACACCATTCGACTGAAATGATAGTAAGCGTTTCACTTAAAACAAGATGAGTGGGGCAACTAAATTATGACATTATTCAACTTTATTGTTATGAACAAACTCTGGAAATACAAATTTGTCAATAAAACAGGGCCAGGTTATGAGATCATTATCATACTGGTCTGTATTAGAGGCATGAAGCTTGTCTATTTCATGTGTCCCCTGCAATTTTAACCATATTTACCTAGAGAAATGGCATGTTAAAGACTGCCCAACTGTTTGACCAAGGGTGACTTCAGGTTTTGAAGATCTTTGGACTACGGTATAATTCTTGAGAAGAATTTATACCATTTTCATGCTGAAATAAGGGCACAAACTGTGGTTTTGACTAATAAAGCTTTGCCATGGAATTCCCCATTTTGTTACTTTTGGATGAAAATAACACCTATATCGTTCACAATTTGTCTTCATTTATACTCTTTATTGAGATGAAGATAGAAAAGGTCACATTTGTAATGAAAAAATATGCCATCTCATGAATATAGCGTTTTAGATTATTGTTATCAACATTTATATGGTTGCGTGGATGTTCCATTTTTGCTATTTTTGAAAACAGACCTTGGTGTGGTTAATTGACCGTGACAAGTCATGCATGAATGATTTCATCTGGATTTTATGCGAATATTGAAGAGGGTAATTTTATCTTTAATTTGATATACAATATCATATATTTTATCGTTAATGAATACGAAATATTTGGTCTCATACAAGTGTCCAGTTTCTTTTTTTGCGGAGTATATAATGGTCGCCGTTACCTTTTACAATGAACGAGTTCTCTATCGGAAGTCACGACAATATAGTTATGTCACAAGTTCAGAAGTTCAGACAATGTGCGCTTATACACACTAAATTCTATACAACGTATACTTTTTGTTAAAATCATACAACTTTTAGTATAAATGAGGTTTAAATGCTTTTAATCAAACAATTTATTAAAGGTCTAAAAAAAATGTGATTTTTAAAAAGTTTTGAAAGGTTGAATATGTTTTATTCCAAGGCTGCGAATGGCCTACCATAATTTAAAGTCTAACTTAGAATTTAGGTTTAACTTTAAAACTTTGTGAAACATCCAATCGTCTCCTTTACCACTGTCTTCATGGTCCTGGATGACCCTGGCTACTTATGTCCTGGATACAAGGTTTATAATGAAAACAAAGTGAAACGATACAAATAAAGGTATAAATAGATTTTGTAGTTTGCCTTCACCCCACCGCCAGTAGGGCCCACCCTATAATACCATTACTGGCTACATTACAGAGTGCATCCGTGGTCTTATGAATCAACGACCCAGTCAAAATAGTCAAACAATACCCACCAGAGCAAATACGTCACCAAACTGGGTACACTCGCAAATATTACAAATGTATTTGCATGTGGTTGTTGTTATACTCCCCAATCAAACTACTGTACAAACATTACCGCAAAAGGGAACCCCCTTTGTCGAACGAGTCCTACCGATTTACGTAGACTGGAGCCCCCCGCGATGCTCGCAGCACGCCTGGGTGGTTCCCAAACAAAAGCGAACCCGCGCAAAGTACGTAGTTGCTCCGTTCAAAACTTTTGTGTGCCGCTTCGTGACGTCGGTGGTATAGCGCCACTGACTTGGAAACCCGTGGAACGGCATGACGGGGACATTACTATCCAGCCGTGAAAGGGCTGAATAGGACCGACTGGCTTCTCACCTGAGTCAGCACGCTATAATACACACGCCCTGCATCATGCTTCCATCTTGTTTGTCTTCATCTTGTTTTCCTTTAGAACTACAATACAATACAGCACGTACAACGTATACACAACCAAGCGTGAAACCAACTTCTACGTATGGCGTCGCATCCTTGCTGCACGTTTGTCTAACGGCTGAACCAATCACATCCATTCCAGGGACGTCCAGTTCAATGGTAGCGCTCGCTCTTTAGAAATGGTTCCCGGGAACTTTGCGCACCTCTGACGTACGTACACCAGACGGGAATTTGAAGTTCGTTTTTAGTCAATGGACAGATGAATGATAATTGTGTTGTGTATATGTTCGATCTGTAGACCGTAACCACACTGATGAATTGTATTCTATTGTCCACCCACGTGGGTTATTTTGGGAACAAAAAAAGAAAGTCTCACGGATATTTTTAGATAATCCATTGTTTTTACTTCTTCTAAAAATAGCGGGTCTAAAGAAAATGGAAGTCACCGTATGAATCAATGTACGTCAGTAGATTGATACCTAAAATATTTTCTAGCCGGTCAAAAACCCCATTTTGAAAAACGCTCAAATTCGAGCCTGGATATTTTGTTAATATTATTAATACTTCCTACTGTATAAAGAAGACTTTCGAACTTTTCGAAACCTCAATTGGGTTCTGAAGTTCAAACGTCGACCAAATCTTTGTCTTATACCCCAGTCACACCGCCAAACCGAATCCAGACCGACACCAAACCGAACTAAATTACAAATTTCCGCTTTATCGGGCTCCGACAAGAGACCGAACTGGGGCTAGCAGTCACACCAAAAATCATTCGGTCTCTATTCATAGCGCGAATTCGGTTTGCATTCGGCCGAATCAAGACCGATACGACCCCGATAATATTTGAATGAACCTCGACATGAAACCGACAATTCCGAACTCACATGGAACGCAGCCCGAATTCATCCCACTAGTATAAATACGACACTTGGGTTTACTCTATCTGAACGATAATAATTTTTGATATCAGTCTCATGTTCTATTTCCCAACTCAACATTACGAAAATGATTGTTTGCGAATTTTTGTCCGATTTATGTTTCATTAAAATCATATTCTTTGTCAAATTACAGGATGAAGTAATCCTGAACTTAAACATGTTAAATGAAACAACATATGACTTGTACTTGGAGGGAGCCGACAAATTCGGAGTCCGAACTGGACCCCGATAAGAGACCGACAATTACGATACCACATCGACACCAAAACGCTAGCACCCCGAACGTCCCCGCAACGTCCCCGAATTATTATTATTCGGTCTCGTGTCGGTTTGGATTCGGTTTGGCGGTGTGACTGCCTTTTTGTCTTAGGCGTGTACATTGTTACATAGATTTAATAGTTAAGGAAAAATACAACTCATCGCCTTTCTTGTCTGTTTTCATTTATACATTCTTTTATTCCCCATTAACAAGGTCTCCATTAACAGCAGGTGGCACATTGATGGGCGCATAATTATGATATTCTAATCAAGAGGTCCTGAGTTCGAAACGGATCAGTCCCCCAACAGTTAATCTGTAATGTATCCTTATGATGATGATGATCCACCACACTACACTTATATAGGACTATATATTTTCAGGACTACGCCAACAGTCCTTTCTAGGACTACCAACAGTCCTTTCTAGGACTACCAGCAACAGTCAGTTCTAGGACTACCATAGTCCTTTTCAGGACTCACCAATCCTCCCCTCTCACATGGTGCAACCGCAAACCACACGTATTATACACTTATATAGTTCTTCAATGTGCAGATGAACGAACATTGTGTATATGTTCGATCTATGGACTGTGACCACAGTAATACATTATATTCTATTGTCCGCCCACGTGGGTTATTTTGGGAACAAAAAGAAGGAACCAATCACGCGAATATTTTTTTCTTTCTTCTAAAAATAGCGGGTCCACAGAATGTAGAAGTCACCGTATGATTCAATGTACGTCAGTAGATTGATACCTAAAATATTTTCTAGCCTGTCAAAATAACCCATTTAGAAAAATGCTCAAATTCGAGCAAATGTTGTTAATATTTTTACTTCCTTCTGTATAATGAAAAACAAACAAAAAAACTTTTCGAAACCTCAATTTGGTTCTGAAATTCACACGTCGACCAAATCGAATTATTATGGATAGTAGTAGTAGTAGTAGTATTGTTACACAGATTTAATCAAAGGAAAATACAATTCATCGCCTTTATTGTCTGTTTTAATGTTTACATTCTTTTATTCTCCATTAACAAGGTCTCCATTAAAACTATGTGGCAAATTGATGGGCGCATATACGGTATACTATTCTAATCAAGAGGTCCTGAGTTCGAAACGGATCAATCCCCCAGCCCAACAGTTAAAGGGGTAGTACAGTTTTGGTAAGGCTGAGCTTTAGTCACCAAAACCTGCACAAACTAATAGTTATAACTCCACCATGCTTGGATGGTATAGAAAATTACAAACGACTAAGTAAAAAGCATGTTATCATTCAAAAAGAGCAATTAAAACACAAGAGGGCGCTCTATAAAAAAAAGCATTGGTTTCAACCAGTTTCATACAAAATTATGCATGTGATGTTTTGTTGAAATGATGACTAAATCATCAACAACTATTTGAAAACCTCCTTTGAAAATTTTAGAAAAAGTGTAAGCATTTTTTTAATAAAAAAAAATCATCGAATAAATCTGGGCCCCAGATTTATTCCGATCGGATATATTTATTGATATTTCAGCCGTTTCTGAACCGATTTTGATCAAATAAATTTTATTCTGTCATTAAAATTGTATGCTCTGTCAAATTTGACACTCAGTTTTTCATTATCTCACAAATAAATTATACCAAAACTGAACTACCCCTTTAATCTGTAATAATCATTATGATGATCCACCACACTACACTAGTATGGAGCAATTTATCTGTTTCAAACATTCAACGGCGCCCGCTCCCCTAATAGTTTTATGGGGGTATTTTACAAAGATTCTAAGTTGAACTTAACTAGTATGGAAAGCCATTAGTTTCTTTGTAAAATTGTTGAAGCAGTTATTTTGAAAAGGCACATAAATTAATTTGACAAAATCACCTATATATGTTATTATCAAGGAGCCTTGACATAATTGATATATTTAGTTGTTGAAAGTTTCAAATACTTAATTTTTGCTTTTGAATATGTTTTATTCCAAGGTTTACAGTCACGTGACAGTCACGTGACAGTCACGTGTTAGTTTACAAAATCGGCATTAATCAATTAGACAGTCGTTGGTTCCATTTGGCGGCATCGAAGATCTAACATCAAATGAGCCAGCCCATGAGGCCCTAGCACTGCGCCATACAAACACAAATGTGTTTGTCTTCAAAATATGAACAGGTGGTTTAATTAATTAGTGAGAGTTGTAACTCTATCATTCGGTAGCTCATTGTCGGCTCCACAAGTGTTTATATGGTTCGCACGATAACTGTGATAGTTATTGAACTTTCATGCCTGAACTCCATCTGATGTCCATCTTAGAGCCTTTTCACATTGGCGAAAATGCGTGATTTCAATCATGATTTGAGTTATTTTTCACTCCAATCACGGTATTTTTGACGGTGTGAACACTAATTGGAATCACGAATCGCGGAACTCAAATCAGCATGGTCCAGAGGTGTTTTCAAATCATGATTCACTCAAATCACAGTGCGAATCGGTAGTGTGAACGGCTTGACCTCCAAAACATGATTTGGGAGGCGGAGCTTACGCGACCTTTATACATGCACTTCCACCAATAAACGGGTTGCTCTTCGCTTCGAATGCAGTCATGCAGTGTAGAACTAGTGTTCTCCTTGTTTGATTGACAGGTACGTCTCCAGAAACTGTGATTGTAATCACAGTTTTTTTTTTTCGTAGTGTGAAAGCAAGGCAACAGAATCACCGTGATTGTAAACATAACTCCAATCATGATTGCAATTACCAGTGTGAACACGCTCTAAGATACACGAACAACAAACAAGTGCGATAACATAAAAGTTAAGGTAGAAGCAAAAGACAGAATATAGATTGGACAAAATTAAAAGTGTTGAGCACCGGTCTGGCAATCCGTATAGGTTTCGGGTTAGATTCCTGGCGAAGCAAATTTTTCTTTGCTCATTTTCATTCAGTCCAAATATTTCAAGTCAGTTTCCTTTATGTTTGAATTCATTGGTTTTTCATTAAAATACAATTGATTCAAACATATAAAGAAACTGACCAGAAATATACAATGTGATTAAAAATGAGCAAAGAAAATGGGATTCCAATGGGATCCCGTTGGAATCCCATTTTCTTTGCTCATTTCTAAAATACATTTTGAGGGGAAATAGGGTAACCGGGGGGGGGGGGGGGGGGGGGGGGGGGGCAGGGGGCTATAGGGAAACTGGGCCATATAATAATAAGGTAATTTTATGTCTCTATTTATTTTCCTCACATATTTATCTGTCTGTAGTATTTATTTAAATTTAATTTTATTTCATATCAATTCGACATTATACTTTAACAAATAACATACAACCAAGAATGTCTTAACAAAAAACTCACTATAAGTCAGCCAATGTATATTATGCTTTACACAAAATATGTAAATCAATTCAACAACTAAGGCAGAAAACTTCATTATATAGGAACATAAATGCCCAGGGGGTGGGGGGGGGGGGGGCGCACCGTATTATAGCTGGAAAGGTTTTTTTTTACAGGGAAGGCGATAACCCGCCCCCTATCTACCTAGTCACAATGTCAATAACCACACAACTTACTTTAATAGAACTCTATAGACTAGCGGTTCTATCATACCTGGTTGTGTATTCATATTTTGTATAATAACCAAAAGACGCATGGAACCGGTTTCTTTTTTCCGAATATATCTTTTGTTATAAAAAACAAAAATTATTATCGAAGTGTTCGGATTTAAAAGTCTCTTAGAGTCTCTACTATAGCGGAAATGTTCAACTGTCAGTGCAATGAGATAGGCAATACCACTTTGCAGTTTCGCTCGTTGCTCAGTCATATGGCATTCATTTACCATGGGATTTCTACACATCACTCAGTGGACATATTTATCGGATCATGGAAATGCATAATTTATCGACCCTTCAACAACAGTTTTTGAAAATGCATAATTTATCAAGCCTTCATCGGTTTTTGCACATTGCCAACAAACGTTACTAGAATATAGATCCCTTTAAATTTAATAACGCCACTAAAATTAGCATTTCATATCGTTATCCTAATCCTGCTTTTAGCGTATACGTCTACTTGATGGAGAGATGAAGGCTTCATCCCTCACACCCTGCCATAATTCCAATTTAAATTCAATTTTCCTCTTTTTTCTTCTATCACTTGGAAATAATTATGTTTTATGTACTTCAATGAAATGATAGCAAACTACAAATACATAAAAATGTAAAACGCGCAACAAAAAAAGGAGAATACTTATAGGATAGAATGAAATTTGCCGCATCATTGATGAGTTATGAATTCCAAGTAAAACAATTATGAAGAAAATCTCTTCTCTTCAGTATAGTTATTATTCGCTTTATACATAAGGATCCCGCTGTTACATTAAAGGGATCTAGTAACTTTGTTGACATGTGTAAAAAGTGATGAATGGTTGATACAATGTATATTGTTGTTATCTGATATGTCCACAGGGTATTGTGTGAAAATGAGCAAAAATGCAAAGTGATGTTCACAAACTCATTGCACTCACTTTGTACACGGTTTTCGCGATCCGTTGGATTATTTAACATCTGAACACTTCAATCGTAAATATCTTTTTAACGAAAGGGAAATTTGAAAAACCGAAACCTGTCCCATGATTTTATCGTTAATACGAATACAACAAGGTATGAGGGAACCGCTAGAATTCCAATTGTATTTTGAGGATTTGGACAATGTTACTAAGTCCCTTTAAACAATGCACCACGAGCAAACAACAAACAAATCAAAGAACAAGAGTGCGCTCGGTATGCCTAACATTTATGATAAGGGCAATTCCAGCGTCACGGACATTACAAATTTGAGAAATGTCATGATCTTCCAATACCACTTCTATATGATGAACCTTTCGTCTAGCTTTTACTTAGTATATTACAAAGCATTGGTCAAGTTACATATACACTACAAGTTTCAGAACATTTTCTTTATTGTTGATCAGTTATTTCACAAAAAGTGAACCGTCACGGACATTACATATTTTTGGCAAAATATGTAACGTCCGTGACGACGCACTTTTTGTGAAATAACTGAATAACATGGTGAGTCATATTGTTCTGAAACATGCAGTGTATATTGATTAAATAATTATTTAATTAACAGAGAGATCATCAAAACAATTTCCACGAAACTATTTTGGTATTTTTTCAGAAATGTGTAGGATTTATACATATTACCTTAATTAATTTCTGAATAAAAGTTGGTCCCCACATGTATTTCAATCGGATATATTTATGGATATTTCAGCTGTTTCTGAACCGATTTTGATCAAACAAGTTTGATTCTGTCTTTAACATTGTGTCCTTTTGGAAGTTTTACACTGAGTTTTTGATTATCTCGCAAAAATAAAATTTCTTGAAGCGCCCTCTTTACCAAAACCGAACTATCCTTCAACATATCAACATAAAACGCGGAACAAAAAATGGAGAATGTGCTAGAATGAAATGTGTCGAACGTTAAGTTTTGAATTACAAGTAAAACACATAATTATTAGCATCCTCTTCTCTTCAATGTATTTTACAATACCACGACAAAACAGAAATCGCCAACAGAGGGCGTAGATCGGTTTTTAAATGGTTGCAACTTGCTCCGTTCGGCACTGACTGAGAGAAGATCACATACACTACACATACACAATTATTGTATATAATAAGTCATGAGTGTGTGTGTGTGTGTGTGTGTGTGTGTGTGTGTGTGTGTGTGTGTGTGTGTGTGTGTGTGTGTGTGTGTGTGTGTGTGTGTGTGTGTGTGTGTGTGTGTGTGTGTGTTGTGTGTGTGTGTGTGTGTGTGTGTGTGTGTGTGTGTGTGTGTGTGCAAGTTGAGCCACTGATGGGAATTCGGGGCCATTGTCTTCAGCAAGACAATTAATCCACTATTGATGCTCTCTATACCCAGGTGTATACAAATGGGAATGGGTTTCCTTTATAGCTGTGTGCGCCTAACATGCGACTGGCTGGAATACTCCTTAGGGAGTGGATAATGCGCACTTATAGTGCAGGAATGAATGCAGTGTGTATCCGTTGACCGGGGTAATACTAGTTTAACGCGCTATGATCCTCACGGAAATAGCGCTATAAAAATAATCGTTATTATTGTTGTTATTATTATTATTATTATTATTATTATTAAGGGAAATCAAAATTCGTTTTAAGTTGTTTACAACATTACAATGATAATTACATATTCTTAATAATTAATCGTGCAGATATTCAAAATCATTCATGCGTCTGGTCTTAAATCGATCGAGATAATATAAACAAATGTAAAAGATATTTAATTTTCAGCAGTACTGAACTATGTTCGTAAGCAAAACCATCGACAGAAAAACAGAGAAAGGGCTAGATGGAGAGAGGTTCGTGCCAATTAATACGTGCAAATGCGCACCGGAGTCATTGAACTTGATTCGTAATACATGCACAAAGCAAAATATATATTTATATATAACGACAAAAATCCACTTTAAGTCTCGAAAAATACTTTAATATTCCTAATCAGCTCTATAGCACCTGTTTCTAGAAGAAAGAAAAAAGCACAATTAATTCTTAACGGCTTCTGTCGCCCTTCATGATAAATCCTGATAATCGCCCAAAACCAGCTGATTCCAGTTTTATGTGCTTTCTCTCACGTAAACGATGATATTATAGATACCATACTGCCTTATATATGTATCATAATATATCGCTGTGATCAATATAAAAAAAACTTAATAATAGAAAGCTGTGGCGTACCCAGGATTTTTTCAAGGGGGGGGGGGGGGAGGGGGGGGGGGGTTATCGTCGGCCAAATTTCCGAGACCGAGACCAGGACCAGTCAAAAAAAATTCGAGGCCGAGACCAAGACCATTTTTCGAGAATCGTGTAAGCGGGGGGGGGGGGGGGGGGGGGGGGGTGTCCGTATACATTTTTCGAAGCCGAGACCGAGAACTTTCAACATTTCGAGGCCGAGACCAGGATTTTTCAAAAATTTCGAGGCCGAGACCATTGGTAATGATGGTTGAGACCGCTAAAATGTGGTCTCAAGACCAGCTACAAGTTGTAAAGGGAGGGGAGGGGTTCAACCCCCAAAACAGTCATTTTTTTGGTCAAGAGAGGGGGGGGGGGGGGGTTAAACCCCAAACCCCACCCCCCCCCCTGGGTACGCCTATGATAGAAAGCAAAATAGCAGACATGCTGGAGACGACGTCCACAAAAATGGTCTAACTGGCTTCGAAAATATAACTATGGATGCGTAAAACATAAACCATGAATTATTGAAAACGGAAATAAAATTCGGTATAATGCAAACCGACTGTCCTTTCCGACTTTCGAGTAAACTTAAATGTATAAGGTTAGATCTTTTATTATTGTGAGCCATTCATAGCCATGGGATGTACACATTTATAAAAAAAAGTTTTGAGGCTTTTAAAGACTTTTTACATGTAGAATCTCCTCGTTAACATAAAATATTGATGATTTTATCACAATTTAGTGTTGAGTATTCCAATATTATTTAACTTCAACTTAAAGTCTTTGTGACCTCTCCCCCCCCCCCCCATGAGATTTACTACTAGTCCCATCAAAATCTATGTGTGATTATAGAGATTTAGAATGCGAGTTTTGAATGTCACGATTATACGATAAGGCTCTACCAACACATTCATTGCCAAAGTCACGCTGTCGTCACTCTCGGAGAACATGATTGTTGCGAACGTGGGGTGTACTTATACCAATATTACCAGACCTTGGTTGAATCCAGAACAGGAAGTGAACGTGAGGTGGAAGGAGGGGCGGAGTCTTATTACATCGTGTCCCCAGCACGTAACCAGTTCACTAAGTTACTGTTTCTTAGTGAATAACATTGTGTCGTCACACCCCGAGGACAGGTTAGGGTTAGTGAACGTGACGTGGACGTAGGGTAGGGGCCAGGGGCGTCGATCCGTTTTTGCGATTGGGGGGGCGAAATTTGAAAAAAAATTTCCAGAGTGACCACAGAGAGAGCAAAAAGCTCCATATTGGAATGCCCGGATATGCGCTCATCGAAAGTGTCTTCATGGCTCGAAGACCTGACTTTGGGGGTCACCCACATTTGGGGACAATAATGGGGGTCCAGGGGGCGGAGCCCCCGGAAGCTTTTAGATTTCAGACATTTGCAACTCCTATCATGGGTGTTAAAATTGTATAAAATAGTGAACCTATACTCGTAACGTATTTTTAAGGGCATATAGCGAGGAAAATATTGAGCCTTGTATGAGATGGATTCACGTGATCCTATACTATAGAGCCATCGTTATAGTCTAGGGCATTGGGCTCCCATGAAACTAAGCAAGGGCGTAAACAACTTTTCAAAAGTGGAGGAGAGACATTGCGAGGAAGCGAAGCGACCGAGCGGGGGAGGGTGTGGGAGGGGGTGTCCCCCTCCCACAGTAGGGAGCTTTTGTATTTTTGGGCGTGAAATTGTGCGATTTGGTGCACACCCGAGACAGAAATTTCTCGTAATATGAAGTATGGAACCAAACATACATAATGACAAAGGGAGGGGGACAATCTCCTCCACTTTCAAATGTGGGGGGAAATGATATTCCAATTGGATTTGCGTTCAGCGCATATGGACCGATTTGACTGAAAGATATATTTCAGATTATTTTATTTTCTGTGACGGTGTGCTATCTATAGATGAGGGTTTAATAAACTTTGTTTGAGGTGTGCTTTTGAGAAATTACACTGCCCAACACATTTCGAAAGGTGAGTTCCCACAACCCAATTTAAACTTGCAATATGAGAAACTGTACATGCGCGCGAAGCGCGCGGCAAAAAGGAGATTTACAGTCCTTTTCAAACTAAAAAACGGCTATTTTGAAGATTAATTATTGATGAATGTGTCTTTCCCGTCTTTGGCATTATATCACTCGATTTTTTTCTTTCTCATTTTCGGAATTATTGGGGGGGCGAAATGATATGTTCGCCCCCCCAATATTTTCATTGGGGGGGCGACCGCCCCCCCTGCCCCCCCAGGATCGACGCCCCTGGTAGGGGCGGAGCTGAAACGTGACGTGCCGTAACCAGTCAACGTTCACTGTCCTTGTTTAAATCCATGCTGTCGTCACACATTTAGAATTGGTAGTGAACGTTGACATGGACGTTGTGGTGGGCGTTAAATCCCACGTTGTCGTCTCATCTTGTGAACAGGAAGTGAACGTGACGAGGGCGTATGGTTGGAGCGTAATCCTGACATCAATACGTACCAGTGTAACCAGTCCCCACGTTCCACTGCTAAATCCACGGTTTCGTCACACCGGGAGAACAGGCAGTGAACGTGAGCTGGACGTGGGGGTATAAGCAAAACACCCAGCACAAACCAGTGTAGCTAATTCAGAATAGTAATAACATATTAATGTTGTTTGTTTTTGTCAACGGCAAGGTGATAGGGGGTAACAGTGAGGGAAGCTAATCGACCCATTTCGTATCCTAAGCAATGGAGACAATTTTCACTTGAGGCTGTCACTGTGCAACCGTTCGGATGTAGCCTACGTCATTTGATTTTTCGTCCCTTTTCCGCGTCATAGTTATGTTATTATGTGACCAATTGAAAATGAAGTAGTGGTCAGCTGTATTCACCGACCACGTATAATTGTATTATTGGCGTGGTCACTAAACACAGGATGGGCTGTGCATAGTTGAAGCAAGTTACCGTGTGAAAAATAAACTCAAAGTAAAACCCTAACTATTATGTTTTGTATGTCTTTTGGTGAATATTTGCCAATCGGTCAATTTACAGTAGCTGGGTTATCGAAACCAGTTGTGACGTCTAGGAACCAATTACCTCTAGATCCTCCTATATCCAACTGTTCCAATCTGACTTGGGATATTTTTTGTCAAAACAGGTACGAATATTGAGCCATCGTAATCCTTCGTTTAAAGTCAATGATGGTTTTGTATTTTCTCCCTTCGCTGGGGGATTGCTCATGGTCCTTTTCTTCGAACAAAACATGCGAAATTATTGATGGAACGCACTAAAAATTGGCGTAATTGAATAACGTGTGTCGATATGAAGTGATATGATAAGAACATGTGTGGTGCAGCCTTCGCCGTAACAATTGTTACATCTATATCGTCATGATAATAAAAAAAAAAGGACACATACACAAATCTGGGACAAGACAGTGACAGCGAAAACGGAAACCTTGAATTTTGAAAAACGTGTAAATCGACAATTCTTTTAAAATTAATCGCTTGTACGACAGATTGTTGTAACTAATTTGTCAACAATTTAGTACAAATAATATAATTTAGTGCGTTTTTAAATACAAGTATTTAGAACTTTAAACAATTATATTAACCCCATAGTAATAACAAATATTACTGATTTGAATCAAAAGTATGCCTTTTAAACGAAAATTTTCAACAACTTTGCTATAAAGAAGCTAACGGCTTTCATTAACAAATAGGTGTACTGCATGAGAGTTAGGTTAAACTTTGAATTTTTGTGAAACACCCACATGGACTAGACTGTTATCATTCGGTTTAGTCCAGTCAATCTAGCATATATAAGGGGGTAACCTCGGCAAAATTGCAACACGGGATTTTTTCGGAATTCTGTTCAGGAAACTCCCCTTAACAACCAAAAAAAAGTCCCAAGAAATCGGAGTTGCGGAAGTGGTTTAATTTGCATTATAAAGATAATTAGCAAATTTGCATAATTATGAAATATGGTCAGGGGTCATTTTCTATCTAGGAATAGTACGCTAGTAATTAAAACAAATATTCTAAGGTATTTTGGGGCAAGGAATCCATTTCCGGTGCTCGTTTGCGAGTGCCATATGGAGAAAACCCTGAAATCCAAGATGGCTGCTTCCTAATTTGCATATTTATGAATATTATTGGTTTTCATTGGCTACAGCCTCTAATAAGCAATAATTATAGTGTTTTTTTCTTTAATCATGTTCTAAATGTATATCAAAGATACTTCAGCTTGGTTGCCGCCTTGGCAACCTCTTGCAATGCATATAATTAGCATAATTTTATTATTTACCTAATTTGCATATTCCCCAAATTGAGTATACCCGGAAAGTAAAAATGACGTGAAATACCACTTTTCCAAGGTTTTTGGGGGCAGGAAATCCATTTATGATACTTAATTCGACGTATCACCTTGGCAACCCACATAAATCCAAGATGGCCGTATTTGGCATTTAAAGGAGATAATGCTATTTGCCACTTTAACGGCATTTTTTAGAGCATAATTTGTTTCACTGTTAGCACATTGCAAGAATGAAGTTGTGTATCATTACATGTGAAAATGTGGGGAGCAGCCATCTTGCATTTAAAGAAGGTTGCCATGGTGCTATTTGGAAAATAAGTATACAAAATGGACTTGTTGCCCCCCAAAACCTTGGAAAAAGTGGTATAACTTGTAATTTTTAGTTTCCGGGCTCCCAATATACTCAATTTGGGGGAATATGCAAATTAGGTAAATAACCCAATTATGCAAATTTTATGCATTTATAGAGGTTTCCAAGGTGGCAACTAATCTGAAATAGCTTCACTACATATTTAGAACATGAATGAAAAATAATAATCCGGAATGATTGCTCATTAGAGGCTGTAACCACTTAATACCAATAATATTCATAAATATGCAAATTAGGGGCAGCCATCTTGGCTTTTAGGGCGTTGCCTATATGACCACATGCAAATGAGCACCGTTAATGGATGCCTTGCCCTAAATTACCCTAGTATAATCGTTTTTATCAATATTGTGCTATTCCTAGATAGAAAATGACCCCTCACCGCATTTCAGAAATATGCAAATTAGCTTATATTAATGCAAATTAAACCACTTTCCGTAGCTTCAATTTCTTAGGACTTTTATTACGTTGTTCAAGGGAGTTTCCTGAACAGAATTCCGAAGAAAATTCCCATGTTGCAATTTTGCCGAGGTCAAGACCCTATATTGATATTGACTGGACTATAGATGTGTTCGTTGAACTTGGTACAAATTGATTACCATTATGTAGCCTATAGTTTTCATTCATTTGTAAATGCAAAGTTATGTGCATATTATGCAAAGCACTTTAATTACAGGCCTACTGTTTTCGTAGCATGTCTAACAAAAATACTTGGTACTACTGACCTGAAAAATATAGGTTTTATCGTTTGTATTCACTCAACAAGTCCGTTTTTTGATAAAAATGTGCAATATTTTACTATTTTTGTGGACATTAATTGACATATTGTGCAAATTATATGCAAATTATGGTGAACTGATATACGTGTCACCGTGTGTTATGGTATATTGGCTTTTGATACTAGATGTGCACACTCTTCTGGCTATGATAGTGCATCTAGATTTTAAGCAATACATAACTTCATATTGATCCAATCAAACTATAGCTCATTTGCATATTATGCAAAGTACTTTCATGCTAACGTTTCGATTGAGTGCCACCCTAACCTGTTTCATATCTGACCTTAAAAATATAAAGGCTTTATCATTTGCATCAACTCGATCAAGTCTATTTGTTCAACAATATGGAATATTTGATTTTTGGGGGAAACCTAATTTGCATATTATGCAAATTATGTAGTAATTACTAGTACGGGTATGCGTTCATCGTGGACTTTATGATCCTAATATTGGGTTGCCATACTTTTCTGGCGTCAATATAGGTTTAAAATATTTTTAAACAATTAATTTAATATTTGTACATTCAAACAATACCTAATTTGCATATTATGCAAATTATGTAGTAATTACTAGTACGGGTATGCGTTCATCGTGTACTTTATGATCCTAATATTGGGTTGCCATACTTTTCTGGCGCCAATATAGTATATAAATATTTTTAAACAATTAATTTAATATTTTTACATTCAAACAATACCTAATTTGCATATTATGCAAATTAAACCACTTTCCGCAACTTCGATTTCTTGGGACTTTTTTTTGGTTCTTAAGGGGAGTTTCCTGAACAGAATTCCGAAAAAAAATCCCGTGTTGCAATTTTGCCGAGGTCAAGACCATATATTGACTGGACTAGTTGTGCTACGTGCATTCCGTGATTATGATAGCGACGAGTAATTCCTGTCCCTTCGGTTTTGCGACGAACTTTGTAGAAGCTGGCTTTATAAACGTCATAGAAAATGAAGAGTACGTCATTTATGTAGCTGAATGTGAATGCACAAGAATATTGAAGCTTAGTTGTTAAAACTTTGGGAAAGATACCGTAAATCATGTTAATTGCTCAAGCTCAGTACGTCACGTACGTGGTGTAGCGTGGTCGGACTGATTAGGGAAGCACTCGAATTATTGGGGGAGGGGGGGGGGGGGGGGGGGCACACCTTATTTATTTATTTAGTTCAAAGGTCCCCCCCCCCCCCCCCCCCCCTTATCTACGACATTACCCAAGCTCCAATAAAAGAGTCAGATGACAACTTCTGCAATCGTCATGATCGTGGTAAAAGCAAACATATCCATGGGAAAATGATCGCGCCGTCGAGATTTCATCACTAACATAGTCAATGCAACCTGACTTGTCCCCTCTAAACTCAAGTACTTACACGCTTCGATCACTTCGAGCCTTTGTTCACCACGTGCTTTCCATGGGCGGATAAAAACTTTATGATATCACCAATGACATAACTGATGAACAGGCTAATACTATAGTAATTGATTGAGTCATTGAAAAAAAAAAAAGAGCGCAAACAAATTACATGTTGGGTTGTAGTTCGAGGGCGGAGAAGTTTCTAAAAAGCCGCTGTTTTTTGTGTTTTTTTCTGTAGGTTAACATCACCTCGAAGGTTGATGATTTCGTAAGTTTGAAGGTAATTTTGGAGTCGGGCTACTATGAATAAGCTACGCGTGACATATACGGATTAGCCTTGAGTGAGCGAACTTTCCTCAAACATCGAACACATCAGTTATGGCGTGCATGTTGCGCCATTATACTCCATTATACTTCCCAGCTATATGTGGGAAGAAGATTTATCGATGAGATCAAGAAAATAATAAAAATGAGTTATCAGAATGGAAATTGCAAATGAATTTAAAGGGATTTGAATGCCTCGCGATACATTCAATAAATGATAACAAAGAGAATAGAGAGATGAGAAAGAGAGGGGTAATATATTTTGCAAAATCGAACGATATATGTTATTTATCTATTCAAGAAAGTTGGACTTATACCTAGATAATAAAAACTAAAAACCAACTTCGATAAAAGCGTAATATTTATGAACCATCATATCGATCGACATGTATAAGAAAATAATTTTCCTTTTCGCACTGGGCTGTGTCCCAACTTGAATTTAAATTCTTTGTTCAATTGTCAAAACGATACAGCATCCCCTCGATGCTGCAACATATCTAATTACATTATATTTGTTTAACTCACATCGACCAACACAATGTAAGATTCATGTTTTATGACACTCGATGCACGTCATATGTGGTTTCGTCTACGGTAGATGTGGAACTAGTATACCGCCGCGGGCGATCCAAATAGAATAGCGTCACTGATCACATCGTTACGAAGCAAATCCCACCTAATTACTCCAACTCCGGCGGAGATTACTCACAATGACATGTCCCCTATTGGCGTAGCCCATGATTAGGGGGGGGGGGGTGGGGCAGGGAGAGGAGGGGGAAGGGGGGGGGGGGTTCCCAATCCCTCCAATGTAGGAATACTTTCCTCTCATGTATTGCCGTAGCCTACTCTGATGGGACAGAAAGAAGAAGATAAATGTATTCAAAAAAGAAAAAGAACATATTGGTATAGACTGCCCCTCACACAAACCCCCCCCCCCCCCCCCCTTATGGACATCACATGCCCCCTTGTAGAAGAAACTTTCTGCTACGCCACTGTTCTCTATCTATATCACTGTTTGCAAAACGTTGATTACATAGTTTATACATGCCCTGCATTTATCCTCTTGTACTCCGCCCCACCCCTCTCAAACGGATGTAAATTATTCAGGACGCGATTTTTAACGAAATTCTTGTTCTCTTCATAAATGCAGTGTGTTTCTTCTGACTTATGATTATAAAGCAATATATATACAGAAGACCGATTTAGTAAAACTGCATGTCTTTATAAAATTTGAAAGGTTTTCCTGACAACCCAGACACTCGCCCAAACTACCTTTTTAAGTTGGAAAATGATGTATATGGATACAGTATTCCAACATATTGCTACTGTAGCAATACTGCTTTGTTGATTAGGGGTAAAAAAACGTGGCAAAACACATTATTATTCCTCATGTAAAAAATTGTTATGCACACTTATTTTAGCGGCGGTTCAGACAGTTTTTTTTTTTTTTTTTTGGGGGGGGGTACTTTTTTTTCGAAGTTTGTTTGATGTTTATTAAGTTTTATTCCTGCATTATTATTTTTTTCTTCAAAAATGTGCACAATCAGACAATTATAAACACACAATGAATTGAAGCAAATCTTCATATACATACTAAAAAAGGATGTGCATTAAAACAAATGCATACAAACTTCCTTTCCAATTAAAAGAGATAAACTTTAATACATACATCGCAGGAGACCGCCATGATGAGCGGTGAGCTTGAAGAAGGAACAGGTTAACGACCGCGGCTTGTCATACTTCTAATGACTATTATTTGTTAATATCATGGCGTCATGATTTTGTAATAGATTGAGTAGGAGTTGTCCCGCCGTTGTGGAAACCCGCGCTAAATGCTCTACACTTTAGCCAGTAAAACGGACTAAAGTGATCCATTAATTGTATGTGTTTTTTTCCCCCAAGAGTGATATTTAAGACTCCAATCATAATATACCAATATCATTGTAATATACTTGAGAATAATATGTGAGAATTTCATAGAAAAGGAATAATGTTCACCTAGTGAAAAAAGGAGTAAATCGATGTCTGATGTTATCCCGATCGTTCGCGAGAAGTATCCGAAAAATTAGAATAATATTATTAGTATCCGAATTCGGATACTATATATTGACTACGGTCAAAAGCTTCTACAGAGAGTAGAAATGCAATGTTAAATTTCTCCATAGTTAGGAGACATTTGAAGAAAAAAAACAGACCCCATTTCATTATTCTGTTACCATAAGCCGAACAACAGGGTACAAGAGAAGTGGGGAAGCTCCAATTGATTTCAATTGAATTTTCACAAAGATAATGGTTCACTTTAAAGGGACTTAGTAACATTGTCCAAATCCTCAAAACTTACTTGGAACTCTAGTGGTTCTCTTATACCTTATCATATTCATATTAAAGTGGTAGTATAGTTTTGGTAAGGCTGAATTTTAGTAACCAAACCTGGACAGTAACATTATAAACTAATAGTTATAACTCCACCATGCTCGAAAGGTATACAAAATTACAAACGACTAAGTAAAAAGCCCATTATCATTCAAAAAGAGCCATTAAAACACAAGAGGGCGCTCTCTAAATAGGCATTGGTTTTAACCATTTTTCATACAAAATTATGCATGTGACGTTTTATTGAAATCATGATTAAATAGAGAGATCATGAACAACTAATTCAAAAACGATTTTGAACATTTTTGAAAAAGTGTATGCATTTTTTTAATTTTTTGAAAAATTCATTATTTGGGCCCCAAATAATTATAAGATCAGATATATTTTTTATATTTCAGCCGTTTCTGGACCGATTTTGACCAAATAAAGTTTATTCTGCCATTAAAATTGCATGTTCTCTCAAATTCGACACTCAGTTTTTCATTACCTTACAAAAAAATTGTGATGTGCAGCGCCCTCTCTACCAAAACTAAACTACCCCTTTAACTATAAAAGCACGGGACAGGTTTAGGTTTTTCAAATTTCCATTTCCTTCAAAATATATTTACGATTGAAATGTTCAGATATGAAATTGTTTACGGGATAATTTCATGCCATGTACAAAGTAAGTACAATGACAATGAGTATAGTGAATATCACTTTGCATGTTTGCTCATATCTCGGCTAAAAAACATCCAATTAAAGTGAATTTTGTTCACACATTACTTTGTGGACATATCAGATCACTCCAATACACATTTTATTAATCACTCATCACTTTTTGCACTTGCCAACAAAGTTACTAGACCCCTTTAAAGGTGCACCTGTAAAGTGTCAGATATTGCCCAAAATGACATTTGAAACTTCAATCCTATACCAGAATCATTGTAAGATATGTCCGAATGATGTGTGAAAGTTTCATTGAAAAAAAAGTCTGCTTTCCTGGATAAAAAAGCGAAAATTTGAGTCAGATTTTACATGTACAACGAATTACTGTATGACGTTCTTGAGCTGAATGATTATCAATGATAGATATCGTCATACTAAAGGGGCATTTGAAAAAAATCTAACCCTATTGTATTCTTCTCTTACCATAAGCCAAACAACACGGTAGAAGAGAAATGTGGAAGCTCAAATTAATTTTCGTGGAGTTAGACACTTTACAGGTGCACCTTTAAGATGTACCACCATTTAGCAATATGACAGTGAATTGACTGTTAATTTATATATTTGGACCCTAACAACTTGATATCGGTGTATATGGTATATATAGAGTCAAAGTTTGTTCCGCTTTGAAGAATCGTCAGAAGGCATCGATACCATACATTATAAGGACAATATTTTAAACATAACATTAAACAGTTATGCCAACAATACGAGCATGGATGCACTGTTTATGATCATAGAAGAGAACATGTACTCGAATTAAATTTTCAATTTCAATTTCATTTTATCACACTCACAACAACTCAAAACAAAACACAATACATACATATTTTATGGATACAGAAAATAATGACAACATACGAATTATGGCAATGTCATAGGTCGGAAGTCGACGGAAAATTACATAACCATTAATTTTGAATCCGTCTTTCCACGATCGCGGCTTATTATCCCATACTGCAGTCCATACTCTGGTTTCGAACTCGGGACCTCACGATTGGAAGGCTTGCGCTCAACCAAACATGCCACACCGTGTCCATTTGTTTCAAACACATAATTTGTCTTTGGTTAATGGTGGATAGAGTGGATACAAAAAATCACTCTATAGTATAGCAGGTAATTAGTTTTAGGAGTATTATTTATAATTGATAAAAGACCAAGCATTCGTGTCGGGGCGCTCAGATTAGAAAAGAACAAAAATGAGTCAGGCAAGCTTAACCCGTTCGCTATATAATTAAAGGGGTAGTTCAGTTTTGGTATAGAGGGCGCTGCACAAAAAAAAAATTTGTGAGATAATGAAAAACTGAGTGTAAAATTTGTAATGGCAGAATAAACTTTATTTGATCAAAATCGGTTAAAAAACGGCTGAAATGTTAATAAATATATCCAATTGGAATAAATCTGGGGCCCAGATTTATTCGATGATTTTTGTTTTAAATTTACAAAAGCCTACACTTTGTCCAAAATTTTCAAAAGAGGTTTTTAAACAGTTGTTGATGATCTCTCTATTCAATCATTATTTCAACAAAACCTCACATGCATAATTTTGTATGAAAAATGGTTGAAACCAATGCTTTTTTAGAGTGCGCCTTCGTGTGTTTTAATGGCTCTTTTTGAATGATAACATGCTTTTTACTTAGTCGTTTGTAATGTTCTATTCATTTCGAGCATGGTGGAGTTATTACTATTAGTTTGTAAAAGTTATTGTGCAGGTTTTGATTACTAAAGCTCAGCCTTACCAAAACTGTACTACCCCTTTAAACCATAACTTTAGAAATTACCATTGAATTAATAGTACTGGGCCAGCCAAACCCGGTACCCGTATGCAATGGCCTACCTGCTATTCTAGCTTGAACTGGTACGTCAGTCTCTCTGCAGGGCATAGGATTACTTTTGATGCATGCGTCGAGAGGTGGATTGGTGGTGTGGCATGCCCATAAGCTGCTGCTACATCAACATCATCCTAGTCCAGAACCACGTCATCAAACGCAACGACGCCAGTATAGTTAATGGTTCGGATGGACTCTCCACTCAACGCAACCAGTTGCCAACTTAAGCTCAACAATTCGCAGTGCCAGGAGTTAGCAAAATACGGGGTCCTATATCATGTACATTCAACTTGTTCGCCAAAGCTAGTCCAGAACCACTTCATCAAACGCACGACGCCAGTTAGTTAATTGTTTGGAAAGACTCTCCACTCAACCCAACCAGTTGCCAAAGCTCAAAAATGAAGTCGCAGTGCCAGGAGTTAGCCAAATACGGGGTCCTATAAATATCATGTACATTCAACCTATTCGCCAAAGCTAGCAAGATCACAGCACCAGTACATAGTACATTATAGTCTCTTATGTAGAAGAATATTTAACTTGTTCTCAAATTTCGAAAAGTCACCTTGCCAGTTTATTACATGGTCCGGTAGAGAAATATTTAACCTATTCCCAAATCATGTAAAATCACAATGCAAGCAGTAATAACGCGTGGTCTGAAAGAAAAACAAATCTTCAAACTGTAAAAAAAAAAAACTTATCAAAATCACAGTGTCAATGAAAGGAACGTGGTCTGAACGAAAAGAAGAAGAAACAAACAAAATCTTCAATCTCTTTCCAAAGCTCACAAGATTACAATAAAGCCAACAGTTAGTATAATTTATATAGCATACGTGGTCAAAAAATAAGGATCTCCCTCCGTTCTATAAAGCTTATCAAAATAAAATGATACAATTCCGCAGGTGCCTTTGATAGATATAGCAGAATCCGACTTTTCTCCTTTTTCTACACAATCAGGCAATTTAGTGAGAGATAATTTTGTCACCAAAAAATGACGAACGGTCCCCGTGGGTAAATGGATAATATTATTCAGAATTTCCGTGGAGGCGGACGCTGAGATGTATTATTATCACCTCGCCGTCATCGCAACTTTATCCAAAATGTTTTCGTCACAAAGACGGGCGAGTGTGTAATCCCCTTCATCTTTACATACATCAAGCAAGAGGAGAGAACATTTATTCTATTTTAAAAAATTAAGAAATCATTATGCAAATCCAAAATGTGATATATTCGATGGATTTATCTCGACGATTATCTCTATATAAGGGCATTGATCTCTCGTACATTTATACGAGGAGTTTTGATCATTAAACTCATAAGTAACAAACCTTTTTTTTTTCTACCTCGAAATCATGAAATGGCAGAGGCGTTTTACAGTCCGAGATTTACAATCCATTTCAAATTTTAAATTCTCTCTGTAAAGAGTGAAATAATATGTGCGCTTGTTTCAAATGTTGATATTATTTGATGGATTTATCTCGGCAATAGTCGTTAAGAAGGGTACTTATCTCTCGTACATTTGCCAGGAGTATTAAAAAATCTTAAACTAATAAGTAAAACACTTCTCTCTAAGAGGTGTTTTACAGCCTGAGATTAACAATCAATTTCAAAATTTAAATTCTATATGCATAGAGTGAAACAACTGTGCGCGCTTGTTTCAAACTTTAGTATATATATTTGATGGATTTATCTCGGCAATTGTCGTACTGATCTCTCGTGCACATTATACCGGGAGTATTGAAACAGACTCTCTCCTGAAATGGCAAATGTATTTTAACCCCTTCAGGACTGGTCTCCAGTGGCGTAGCGTGGTCGGACTGATTGGGGGGGGGGGGGGGGGGGCACACCTTATTTATTTCTTTGTTTTTTCAAAAAATGGCCCCTTATGTTTTCTATTGTTTTTTCAAAATTATTGGGGGGCACAGGCCCCCCCCCCCCCCCCCCGTAGCTACGCCACTGCTGGTCTCGATAATACTCGGGCTTGGGTCTATATGGAGATTGCACTTTTATAGCAAAATCAGTCAGTCAGTCTTGAAAGGGTTAAAGGTATGGTGACAAGAAAATTGCCTCAAAATTGGGTTTTACTGTATCTAAGGTAGATTTTCATGAAGATTACTAATACAAACATATTTTCCTCGTGGGAAAACCCGGTAAAATGAAAAAATCAACTTGTAAATTCACTTTCGGAACCCCCGTAAAAAAACTGAGTCCCGGGCGAACAAAAAATAACGTCATCTTTGTGACGTCACCTGCAGGCAATCGCAGTTTAGCTCGGTCATAAACGTACACGCTGAGTGCAATACTCACGTTGACACATAGATATTATTTCCATTTGTTTCAATATTTGCAAACATTTGTTTAGGTTTATATCATGGACGATATACACTCAGATGTGTAGCTGCATCCTGCTACAATTCATTTCTTAGCAATTCTTAAGCATTTTCAGTAAAACCTCAATTTACAAGCAAAAACGAGTTTGTTTTACAAGCAAGTCATAGGCTCTGCATGTCAACAATGCACATTTCTCCGCGTTGCGGTCTGCATGTGATGTCATGAATCGGGTGACACGTGCGCACATTCCCGCTCTGCTATAAATGACTTTTTTTAGGAGCATGGAACGCCGATGCGAAATAAAGCAAAAAAGTTGCATGAAATTTACCTTTTTTTCCCAACTTAAGGATTTCTTTGAAAAAAAGAGTGTGGTATATCAATAAAGGCACATATTTAAAGCTATAAACCTGAATCAAAGCCGGGATTTCCCCCCTCCTTTAAGGATAAAGAATTAGATAATAATTTATGTGTCATTATTTCTACACTGCAATTTAACCACACATCGAGTTGGAACTTGTTTGTCTTCAATGCACGACACGATATAGTGATATCGACATTCCCGTGCCAGGTTCTGTGTTGAGGTTTCAAATTTATATACAGGGTGGCCCACAAAAAAACGGAACGGGGTACTTGCCATAATAAAAACACATGCTGACTAGGTTCACGGGATAGGGCATCTTTTACAAAGAAAAATGATACCAAGAACAGTAATTTTAATCGAGTAGTTTTTGATTTAGGACGTCTTTAGTGAGACCATGTCAGGGTCCCATTTTTTTCATTTTTTACCAAGTCAGTGCCTGATAAATCACATTTACTGCACGTCATAGCATCGAACAACGAACACTACTCGCGCCATTGTTAGTGGTGCATTCAGCTGTGTGCCGAGAGAATGGGCATAGTTGCTCAATGCTATGACAGGCAGGAAGTGCGATTTTTCAGGCACTGACTTGGTAAAAATTGACACAAATGTGAACCTGACATGGCTTCACTAAAGATTCCTAAAACAAGAACTACTCTGGTATCATTTTTCTTTGTAAAATATGCCCTATCCCGTGAACCTAGTCATCATGTTTCTTTACTATCTGACTATGGCAAGTACCCCGTTCCGTTTTTGGGGGCCACCCTGTATATGTCGTCAGCGAAATACTATGAAAGGTACCGAAAGGCAAGCTTTTAATATGTTAATACGTTTCTTTTTAATGCAATTTTTAAGCAACATTCTCTGTATAGTAGTTGATAGTTGTTCAGAAGATTCAAAATAAACAACAAATATATACTGTTATTATATATATCACCCTGTTGTAGAGGTGTATTGTCTCTTCAATTATATTATTGCTCTTAATTAATTTCATATTTTTCTCTATTATCATGATTATTTGAACTTTATTAAGAATTCACTTTTTTATTTTTTTTTAGGAGCATTATTATTAGAAAATAAATGCAGATCAATAATGGCCCAACGCAATTATTGTACGGGGGTGGACGCTGAGATAATATTATTTTCTGCCTGTGTTACTATAGCGATGCTTTCGTCAGAAATTATGTGAGTAAAGTATTGGTATACAATGTATAGGTAATCTACGATATAGTTAAGCAAAAAGGAAGAGGACATTCCTAAACATAGAAACGAACAAACAAACAAAATCATTATGCAAAGCCAGGCTGTGATATATGTGAAGGATCTTAGTGGCGATTACGGTTGGCATTGGTTGGAAGGGTATCTGATAGGGATCTCTATTTTGAAATGTCACTAAAATGATAAATTGAAGCCACCTTTCTAAAAAAATACCTTTCATTTTCCTGTATTTACCGGGGATTTAGAAAATGTTATTGCAACGATACAGATCGCAGCCTTCCTAATCTACCTGGTAAGGGCAAACAAGTTCAACAGCCCACGATTACAAGTAAACAACTTTAAAAATAAATTGAATATGTTCAAATTAAAGATATATATTTGAGTACTGGTACTTACAGAAAGAAAAAAAACAATGTTATGAATCTTTCGGTTAACGGTAAACTGGTATAATAGCACATATTGTGGGTTATAACACATTGCTAAATGAAAGTCAGAGATAATGGTTAATAATTAACTAAATGTATTATATCAACTTAAAGGGACTTAGTAACATTTTCCAAATCCTCAAAATCCAATTGGAATTCTAGCGGTTCCCTCATACCTTGTTGTATTCGTATTAACAATTAAAGCATGGGACAGGTTTCGGTTTTTCAAATTTCCCTTTCGTTAAAAAGATATCTACGATTGAAGTGTTCAGATGTTAAATTATCCACTGGACCGCGAAAACCGTGTACAAAGTGAGTGCAATTAGTTAGTGAATATCACTTTGCATTTTTGCTCATTAATCGGTCATATAACGTCCATTTATCTTGGAATTTTCACACAACACCCAGTGGACATATCAGATAACAATTATACATTGTATCAACAATTATACATTGTATCAACCACTCATCACTTTTTGCACAGTCATGTTAACAACGTTACGAGATCCCTTTAAAGCAAAATAATAGTTTTGGGAAAGTTACCGAACAAATCTATATTGGCCAAACTAAGTGATCAGTATTGTTGAATAAGAATGTTTTTAAAGAGCTTGTGTGGTAAAATCCGACCTTAGTATCGTTAAATGTCGGAAGAAATTTGGCTATAAATCCACTGCCCGTTCGCACCTGTCCGCGCCGCTAGCACTGGGATGGAGATATCGACAAGCCCGCACACCGCATGGTCTTCTGCACGCAGCGTATAGCCGTTCTGCATGCGGTTAAATCGGACTTTGATAACGTTCGTTTTTATTTTGGAACCAAAAAATGCTCAAATACTCAATTGTAAAGCAGTTTTTGTCCAAATCTTTACATTTACATCTAAGCTATGATTCTTTCACGTGGTAGGTGATGAAGGCATATTTTTCATTTTTGTGTGTGTGGGGCGTTTCCCAGTACTGTTATTTGGCTTTAAAGGCAACAAATAACGCATAATTATTTGTTTTGGTACCGGTGTGTGATATCAAATAGATACCCAACACTTTACAAAGGGTTGTGTAATTCGTAAACAATGCAATTAATTACCACCACTTTCGGAACCATTATGGCCTCATGGTTCCGTACACGCCAAACGTCTGAGAGTGCGCCAATTCTATCCACGCGTACGTTTGGCAAACAATAGAATCACGGACGATGCGCTCGTCCTAGACAAAAGGTAGACTTCGTATGCAGACCCATAAATACATGTTGTAGTGTGGTGATGTGTTTTCCAATTATTTTTTTTCTTTTTCTGAACTCTTAGTTGGAATGGACTACTAAAAACGGGCCTTTACTAATTGTATAATCAGCATGACATTTGTGTAATATCTTTTAAAATTAAAATTAGTACTAATTAGTACTGAAATGCGTCACTGTCGAGTCTTCAAATAACAAATTTCACAACACAAACCTCAAAAAATGAATTGATAATACATGCTCGAAAGCATTGTAATTATAGCTTAATTTTTAACATTTAATTTATTTGATTTGTTATAGATGTCGATGTAATCTTCTTATTTTTCTTTTTGTATTTGTTATGATTTCTTGTAACGACTCTTGGGAAATTAAATTGTAATGACTACAAAATACGCGAATTATGTTCATAGTCATACAAAACAACGTGTTGCATGTTTTAATATTCATTTCGTATTAGTATGCATTAGTGCACTATTACGCAGAAGCAATTATATATCGGATAAAGGCTCGTTTCAATATTATAGACATATCCCTCAAACCACAAACTAGTAAACTCCAAATTGTTCTAATTGCGGTATCCTAGCTAGCCTTTGCTATATATAGCGCCTTTACTCCTTTGCACGCGGTAATGTATTAATGAGCCGAGCGAACGATATGACTAATTCATGAGATGAGATGACTAACCAATCAGATCGCAAGATACGGTTAGCAAGACCGGTAGTGTATTCCATCATGAATAAAGGGGTTAATTTTCTAGCAAACGTCAATATTAGCAACAAAATAGGTACAAACAAGATAGGTACAAATAATTTAGTAATTTCCTTGTAAGTAAATATGTTAATTTGTGTATACAATTTCTACTTGATCACATTGTCCATATTTTATAGAAAAAATATCACTTCAGAATAACAATATACCCTAAACTAAAAATGAATGCGTCCATACCATTTCGCTTCGCTAGCGTAGTCTTTGGCGGAGACCTTAAATTGAGATGCAAGTTATTGTGAACCCATTTACTGTGTACACTATGGCGTGTAGTTTCATTATTGTGATGTAGAGTGTCTAAAAAAAGAGACCAGGGCAAGTGAACAGCTGATCTCATAAATCAAAACAGAGAACGTGTTTTTTCTGGAACTTGGATCACAGAGAGGGAATGCAACATAGTGATAGGTCAACAGCCACAGAGCTAACGGAGGTAATCGTTTATATTGGTACATGAAGTGCGATATCATGGCTTTTGTCAAGCGAATCAGTGTCAATATTATGACTATGAGGGAAAATGGAGGAGACAAAAACAAAATTAGTAAGAAATGAAGAAAGACATGAGGCTAAGAGTTAGAAACCAACTGTTCGCATATGTTGTTTGTGGTAGAGATCTAGTTTTGTTCCGAAAGTATACAAGAGTTGATCCACAAACAGCGACCAAACTGAACACAATTACTAAAAGTGAAACCATCATCGACTTCGATATCTACACACAAAATATGCGGCATCTGTATAGCGAGAGTTGAACTGCTTAATTGAGAAAGAAAGAAAACGGTCTTCAACTCGGGGAGTACGAACTGAAACAGTGTATACTAAAATATGCAAGTATCCTCGGTCCAGGGCAAGCACTGGACGATGCATGCGGCCCGAGCTGCGGGGGGCCGGGCGTTGCGTCAATGACAGTTCCGCTCGTTGGCGTTGCTGCTGCAGCGGTGCAATGATTATGGTCGATACACAGACATGCAGGTGCATACTATTGCCTGAAAAATTGCACTTTGCCATATCCCGTGCATAGACTGACAAATTCATCCTGTTCCCTCAATAACCGCCTTAACGCTGCAACTTGCAATTCTCTGAACTTCGTAATTTGTAATTTCTTAGCTGCGTATTCTATACTCTTGTCAAGACAATTTTCACTCAAGATCGTTGGATTCGCCATATCGCATACTGGCCTAATACACACAGTTGCGGAGCACGACACGTAACGTCGCATTTGTATGCATATTCATATACGAATTTGCATACCGGTACCGGTATTGCGCAGAACGACTATAATGGACGCTACACGCATCTACCACGAGTGGTAGATGAATACCGGTCTAATATAAGGTTTACATGAAAAATAAACAACAACAAATATGCAGAAAGAAAAAGGCCCTCGCTGCGCTCGGGTATACACGTCTCGCGCTTCGCGCTCGGTTGGGTGTTCGCGCGGGGGCCTTGACAAAAGGCTATATCCTAGCAGAAACTTTTCTCAATCGCTAATGGCCCGGTCAGATATCAACGGATATCGGAAACGTATGCCCAACGAATAGACAATTTGCGAAATTAAATTATCCGGTGATGAAAGTCGTCTCCATTGCTTCATGTACAAAACATAGAACAACGTACATCACCGGACAAGGAACGGACAAGAAACGCATAGAACGGATGGAAAATTTAGCTCTCCGTTTGATATCCGTTTGCGCAATCCGTTGATATGTGACCGGGCTATAATGGATTCCAGGATTAGGACGTTACACACACACCCAGCTCTCCTCCAGAGCAGAAATTGTCTTGTTTCTTCACACGTCATAGAATTCTATATCTATAAATTATAGATTTGCGTCTCATTGATACACTCTCATCATTCATATTCTGCTGTCACCTTTGTCTTTCGAGTTGTCTGATATTTATTCTCTCTAATCGCGAATGGTGCACGGAGCAATTAGTCAATTACCATGCAGATTCCCACGTGCTTCCCACGGATAAACTTTATCGTGCGTGTATACTTATATACAGACTAGGATACGTTGAACATTTTGATTGCTGAAATGGTTAAAGGACAATGAAATCCAGACGAATTGTTGTGTGCACTATACGACACTAAATAGGATGAATAGTCCCTGAAAATTTGAGCACAATCGGTCAAAAAATTAGAAAACTATAGCTTTTTGAAAAGAGCCATTTATTTCTACGAGTGACTCATATTGGCAACGCACTCTAGCAAATGTGTGGACTACTACTCCCCATACATTTTGTACACAAAATTTAAATTTTGTTCAATTTTCTCAAAATTTGTGTTTACCCTTCGTTTGAGTTCAACATATGTTTTGTAGAATGCATTTATACATAACATATCATGAGTTGGGGAATGGAAAAGTGTGACTATGAAGAAAACTGTAAAGATGGGAACAATCGTGTACAAAACATATGAGGAGTAGTCCACATACTTATCAGAGTGCATTGCCAATTTGAGTTCCCCATAAGTCTGGAATAAATGGGCATCTTCAAAGAGCCATAGTTTTTTTTTTCTAATAATGAAAACCTTCTCACCTTTTGTTATATCTTATTTTCTAAAATGCATGATGAATTAAGGGTATTATTTAAAGATCAATAATCCATTCTATGACGTGCATCCGACTTCAAACTTGGGAAGAAAACTGAAAAATGGAAATCGCTCATATCAATCAGTTGTGGATCGACTTGTCACGTTTCATTTTTTCGAAAACATGGACACCGACAGCTTAGTGAAGACGCCTGTGTGATTTATTTTATGCACTTCTCTTCGTGATTTGTGTGAATAAAACCATTATTTATTCATTTATTCATCAGTTTTTAAAACTTCTCAAGACTCAAGGGATAAAATAGACTACTAAGTTCATGAAATACGTAAAGTAGTTTTACACGCCTTATTTTTCTTTGCGTGTGTGTCTGCATAATATAACACTTTGACTCGGGACGATCTAACCACGTGACGTAGATAGAAGGTAATCATGGAATAAGGTGAAACATAATAATTGTGGGTGATTTATTTGGTCTGGTGTTCCAATAATGCGCTTAAAGGGGCTATTCACCCCAGGAATTGATTCCACTTTGATGAACGGATACCTTTGGCTTATGTAAATAAGCACTTAAAGATTGGACAAACTCGGAATAAACAAAATACATTAGTTACGCCAATCTGAAGAAATTGGCATTTGTTTCAAAATTGAAACCGTCGTCATCATGGTCTTTGTTATTATTTGTCTGCACAACCTATTATAATATCTTTACATTTATTTCATATCTTATTATTTCTCTCCCTCTCTCTCTCTCTTTATAACCTGATAACTGCACTTTCCCCCAATTAATTTGTCGGAATATACTGAGATTCTAGGTAATTAAAGTTCACACAGTTTACCGTGCTCTAGCTCATACAATTCACTTACAGTTAGGACAAGGATATTCGTGTTATTGTATTTACAAAACATAATGACGCCTGCTCACGGATGATGTCACGATTGGCGCCAATTTACGTTGATTAAGAAAGGATGAATTATTCTTTGTTAAATCGTTCTACTCCTTAATGCTCTTCCATTCATGGCATTGGAGTTATTTTCCCACGGTTGGCTTTGATTAAGAATAACCATAAAGACACTTACGAAAAACGGTGGCATATTAATAATTTCTATGAAGAGTATGGTGGTGCCTTTATGAGAGGGTGTTACTAATAATTAGCGCTAGTCTTTACATTTATAGGGCTGACATTTATAAATTTCATGTGTCAAAAATATATAATTCTTTAACGGCTGCTTTTTAATTGATAAAAGCATTTTAACTTGGCCACTTGTAAGTTCTTCTAACTTTTTGGCATGGTGGACTAATAATATGTAATGATATGGTGCAAGTTTTGGTTACTAACATTCAAGTTGACCCAAACTGTACCATCCCTTTAAAGTTTAAGTAAGAATCTTGTTGAAACATCAATAGGGCCTCGTTGCAGACAGAGTTGCAATCGAATGTGAAGTTGCAATTCATTTTGCAATTATTATTGGCATCCCTCGCACAGCAAGGAGCTGTGCACAAGTTATGTTTAGTAATAGTTTATAATGGCCCAAAGCCATGACATCCCATACATCATGTAAATTATATCAGGCTATTTAAAGGTTGTTATATTTTAGCTTTAACGGGTTTTTAAAGGGACTTAGTAACATTGTCCAAATCCTCAAAATATTTTTTTTATTCTAGTGGTTCCATCATACCTTGTTGTATTCGTATTAACAATAAAATCATGGGACCGGTTTCGGTTTTTCAAATTTCCCTTTCGTTACAAAGATATGTACGATTGAAGTATTCAGATAAGAAAAACTCCCCCGGAGTATTTCTTACCGTGTACAAAGTGAGTGCAGTGAGTCAGTGAATATCAATTTGCATTTTCGCTCATTACTTGGTCATGCAATGTCCATTTGACTTGAAATTTTCACACAATACCCTGTGGACATATGAGATAACAACAATATACATTGCATCAACCCTTCATCACTTTTTGCACATGTCAACAAAGTTACTAGATCCCTTTAAGCTTTAAGAAGATGGTGATGAACGATTATATATACAAATATAGGTGTATTGCAAGTCTCTCTCGACTTTATGACAGCAACGAATTAAGGTATATATGACGCAATTATTGTAGAAGTAGATGAATAATGTTGATATAATATGACGTGTTAAAGGGATGGTTGAGTTTTGGTATAGAGGACGCTTCAAGAATTTGTTTTGTTGTGACGTAATAATAAAACTGAGTGTCAAATTTGAAAGAGCAAACAATTTTAATGACGGAATAAACTTTATTTGATGAAAATCGGTTCAGAAACAGCTGAAATATTAATAAATATATCTGACCGGAATAAACCTGGGACCCCAGGATTATTCGATGATTTGAAGAAAAACTAAATAAAATGTTTACTCTTTTTAAAAACTATACAAAAGAGGTTTAAAATAGTTGTTGATGATCTCTCTATTTAATCATTATTCCAACAAAACATCACATGCACAATTTGTTATAAAAAATGGTTTAAACCAATGCGTTTTAGAGAGCACCCTCTTGTGTTTTAAGAGCTCTTTTTGAATGATAACAGGCTTTTTACTTAGTCGTTTGTAATTTGTTATACATTTAGAGCATGGTGGAGTTATATTTATTAGTTTATAATGTTATGGTGCAGGTTTTGGTTACTAAAGTTTTGACCAAAACTCAACTATCCCTTTAAACAGGAGAGATGGGAAAAGTATTAGCATCTGGATAAGAGCAAAGATATAGCTGTCCTAATCTGTTGTCTCTTAGACCCTTTTAAAGACTTTGTGAGGAGGTTTCACGCCATTTATTATGTGCATTTATTATCGACTAGTTAAACTTTCCGAAGGTCCACCCAATCCACTTTATCAGCTAGATATAAATCGCAGGTTTACAGCTCCTCTCAGGTGTACGGTGTACGCGATATGGACGATAATTTGTCTTGCTTTATAATTTTGTTTATTTATTTTCATTTTCTCATACATGTTTACCCTTCGTTTGAGTTCAACATACCGTATATCTTTGTAGAATAAATTAATACACAACATACCATGAGTTGGGGAATGGAAAAGCCTAATTATGGAGAAAACTGAATCAAAAATGGTAAAAACCCGTGTAAAAAAACATATTGGGAGTAGTCCACAAACTTATCAGAGTGCGTTGCCAATTTGAGTTCCCCATAGGAATAAATGGCCATCTTCAAAGAGCCATAATTTTCTTGTTTCTTGGCCCGATTTTGCTCTAACTTTCAGAGATTATTCCTCCTTATCTATTCAAGTCTATGTAAGCAACGGTTTGCTTGGTTTGTATTGACCTTAAGACATGTTAAAGTGTACATTCATTGAAACTCACAAAATATGAGAATAATGCATCACTAGAGAGCTAGGGGCTAACAGATTAAAAATATATACTTTTTATGTCCCATACCAACACGATATCCTCGTACAACAACAAAATAAAACCCCATCGCAAGAATCGAAAACAAGCGCTCTTTGTACTAAAAGAATCGCCAATGTTTTGATGACGTCATTGTGTGGGGCGAGTTATCATTAGCAGACGATGTCTCATTACGAATCCACACAACCATAAGTGAAGTCTTATTGCCTGCTAAACGTGTATTCTTGCCACGATAGCGCATTTATTTTATTGCATTTCGTAAATAAGGTTTACCTCCATCTCTGCACAATGATCATTCACTCGGAGACATTTACTGAAAGAAAGACAAATTCAATGAAGTAAGTCACACACCGTCCTACTTTATCTGCTTGAAAGACCCGCCAAGGTCTTGGCACGATTCTATTAGCCCATTGTTCAACAGCTGTATTTTGATGCGGGTGTCGCTGAATTTGCAGTACTGCGTGTGATACTTATGGGCGACGTGATAGATACAAACAAATCTATTTAACATGCTTTACGGGAGAATTGTGTTTCAAAAGACAACAAAGTGCTTTTAAGAGTGAGACAGTGGAGCACATAATGACAACTTTTCTCCTTAAAGGGTACCACCATCCAAAAATAATATTCTTATTATAGAAAGGTACCATCTTTAGTATTCCATTCCTTCAACAAGTTCACAAAAATATGTTTTCAGAAAAAAATATATAATTGGAAAACGCATCACCATTCTCAACCATGCGTACATGCGGTCTGAATTGCGTAGACTATATGCGTGCAGAGCCAGAGCGCACTGTACAGAGCGAATGAATCATCCGGGAATCTATTGACGTACGCGTGAAAGCATTGGCGCACTCGCAAATGCTTGGCCCGTATGGAACCAGGAAATAGCCGTGGTTCCGTAAGTGGTGGAAATTAATTGCTTTGTTTATGAATTACACAACCCTTTGCAAAATGTTGGGTATCTATTTGATATCACAAAACGGTACCAAAACATATAATAATGTGTTGTCCTTTGCCTGGTGGTCCCCTTTAATAAACAAGGATGATTGAACAGAGTCATTTGAAAAAGGCACTATAAAAATGTGTTCGGACATCGTCTGCTAATGACAACTCGACCACACACTGACGTCACAGTATTTCAGCTGGTTTTCGGCGGGATTTTTGATGCCATAATGGGCTTACGAATTACCACTATTTCATTGATGATAACTTCTTAGTAACAATGTTTTGAAACATTTACTAGTAATATTCGTGTTATGGATTGTGTAAATATGGAAATATGAGCTGAATCTAAATTCAATATCAATAAATAGCCCCTTTAAAGGTGGTTTGGATTCGTTAAATGAGACGCGTTTAAACGCCCCTGGCGTGCTGCGAAATACACACCGGTTCAGTGCTATCAGAGACTAAAGAATCTAAAGACTGACCACAAGCATGCTCGCGGCGATGTCCTCTTGGGCCACTAAATCTTATTCGTAAAGCCAAATAACAGTATGGGGAAAGTTACCGAAAGTATCTCTATTTGCCAAACTAAATGATCAGTATCGTTGAAATACGGTAGTTAAAAAAAAGCTTGTGTAGAAACATCCGAACCTTAGTATCGTTAAATGCAGAATTATCAGTTAAAACGTAAATGCATGCCGCTGACATTGGGCCTAAATTCACCGCCATTTTGGTCCGTCTACGCCGGCCGGCCACATCTGTACGCTCGTTCGCATGCGGAGCCACGTGGCAGCATTTGCCATAGGTTTTGCACACAGCGAGAAATGCGGTTTAATTTTTAACTGTGCATAGATTTTTTTATTTCGAACATTATTTTGATTGCTCTAATACTCAATTTCAACGCTTTTTTTTGGTCAAAGTATTGACATTTACAGAAAAGTTATGATATATTCTTCCACATGGTTGGTGATAAAAACGTTCTTTTATTTTTTATTTTTTTTATTGGTGGGGCTGTTATTTGGCTTTAAACCTGAAGATACGAATTGTATATTTTTCAAACAAAAACATTATATTTGAATTATTGTTCCTTATATTGTCAACCAATCCATTTAAATCCAACCAAACCATTTAAATGTTAATGCGATCACTAACAACCTTTCAAAAGCTTACAGAATATCATAGGATTTGGGATATTGCTAAAAATCTGATCACGTTTTTTTTATACCGGAACAGAGATAACTAATGACTTTTAAAGCAAGGAGTGTCCCCGGAAGATTGTTGGAAATAAGATTGCTTCTTCGATCGGCAAATGGGTGAACATGGTAAAGGATTTCTATCTAATTTCTTTCTAATTTCATATTTAATAATTTGACGGGTGTCACAATGTTTGTATTAGTTTTGTTGTTGAATTGCATCGGGAGTTAAAGTAGTAACGTTTTTAAAGATGCGCGACCTTGTCTTGAGCCAAAGCCAAACGTGATTTAGGCTAATCATTATTACTACACATTCAAGAAGAATAAATAGTTTTAAAGGGATAGTTGAGTTTTGGTATAGAGGGGGCTACACACACAAACAATTGTGAGATTAATGAAAAACTGAGTGTCGAATGTGAAAGAGCATACAATTTTAATGACAGAATTAACTTTATATGATCAAATCAGTTCAGAAATGGCTGAAATATTAATATAACCATTTGTAATAACTGTGGGGGCCCACAATTATTCAATAATTTTGAACCAGCCGTTAAATATTTTTTTAAATGCTTCCTCTTTTTGAAAAATTACAAAAGAGGTTTTTGAACAGTTGTTGATTATCTCTCTATCTAATCACTATTTCAACAAAACATCACATGCAAAATATTTTATTTCAAATGGTTGAAACCGATGAGTTTTAACGGCTCTTTTTTAAAAATGATAACGGGCTTTTTACTTAGTCATTAGTAATTTTGTATTCCTTTCGAGCATGGTGGAGTTATACCTATCAGTTTGTAATGTAATGGTGCATATTTTGGTTACTAAAATTCAGTTTGACCAAAACTGTCCTCTCGTTACCAACCATCCCTTTAAACATACACGCTTCAAAACGCTTATTCGGTGCTACGTAGGACTAGACAAAGTGTTTATATTTTCACCCCTATATAAGCGATAAGAATGATATGGCATGCCCCCTTATAAATGAAGTGTTGCCCTCTCACTACGGGGGGGGGGGGGGGGGGGAGGGGTGTCGGAGTCGGGGTTATATTAACCCAGTGCCTGTATAACCCTACATGGGGATTGCATATCTAGTTAGTAAATTAACACATTTTATATTGCCGCATTGTTAGTTTCAAAAGCACTATCCCTCGATTTGGGAAACCTGTGACGATACTGATTGCGTCATTAGGTGTAGAATGACGTTATACAAATTTTACTTCGACTATTGCGGGGTTTTTTAGGGCAAAACAAAAATTCAGGAAAATCAGGAAATATAAATAATTATGAAAAAATCCAAAATGTTATTATATCATCGCCTTACCAACTAAAACGTGTTGTTAGGGGGAGGGGGGGATTTATAAATAAGTATAAACAAATCATACCGCAATTTGTTGTTTGTTATATGTTTAGTGTTTCAAAAGCGCTATCCTTCGACTTCGAAAACCTGTGCTGACGCTGAAAGTCTTCGTCACTATTATGAGGAATGACTCAAGATGTTACTTCTACTAACGTATATAAAATTATTTGGATCAGAAAATAATTATGGATAAAGCCACGAGTTTTATCAAGCCAACGCATACAAACCAATTGAAATACTGTTTTTATCACGTAATACATGTACATATTTTGTGATAAATTTAATGTCTTTGATTGTGTTTTTTTTTTTTTTGTATCTTTGTATTTTTGTATCTATTTTTTCTCTCATTAATCGTATGAATCTGGGCCCATGGAAGACCAACAGTAGTGCATAATAGTGCAACTCTATGCAGATAACTCAATCCAGTCGATGTGTCTAGGGCGCCCTCTAAACCAAAACTGAACTATTCCTTTAAACGGTGTCGGGAGAGTGAATGAGCAAATGCTGTTTTCCAAACTGTCGGCATGCTCAGGGCTGCAGTAGTATAGCCTCCGCCTCGTACTACGCAGACGCCAAAATAAAGTTGTGCTTTCGTTCGTTTTGTTTTGATTAATGTATTCGTTATTTCGTTTCGTTAGAAAGTTAGACGATTTTGTCCAAATAAAATTGGTGCTTTGTTTGGTCGGGGCCCGGGGGGGCCACTCAACTATATTGATGTACACACGCGCGACCAAAAAAACGCGTAAAAAGGGTACTTTTTGCCGATCATGGCGGTCACGCGCGTGTGTACAGCAATATAGTTGAGTGGCCCCCCCCCCCCCCCCCGGGGGTCGGGGGCTCCCTAATCCCTTTCCTCGTATCATGCGTAAGATCATTAACCCGCACGTGGCAACATTATGTTGTGTTGTGTCTTGATTTTGTTGGATTATTTGGGTTTGTTTATTTGTTAGTTCTTTTTGTTAGAAAGTATGAAGATTTTTACCCCAAATGAGACTACTTTTTGTTTGTTATAGTTTAGATAATGTTTCGACTCTCGGGGCTACAGACTGCAGTAGCCCCGCCTCGTACTGCTGGAGTATTTCGCGGTGCATTAATTTTCGCGGATTTCGCGCTGAAGTCGGCATCCGCGAATATTAAAACCCGCGAATATAAATGCGCGATTTGCAATGCGTGTGAACACTTGCTCGACTGCGAAATTAAAAATCCGCGAATATGTTTTTGTGTGGCTCAGCGCGAAATATTAATCGCGCGAAAATAACAACGTTTACAATAGCCTACGGCAAAGGTCGTATCAAACGTGATTAAAAAATACAGTAGTGTTGTTCATTCGCTTCCAATTGTTTGATTGTTTTGATGTGTTTATTTATTTGTTCGTTTGCTCTGAGATAGTATTGCTTGTGTTGTACTGTGTTCTATGAGTAGCTGAACGTTATGCAAAATTCGCCAGTGGTTATGGATTAACGAGAATATAAATAAAAATGAACTTCCTCAAACTTTTAAATTATAAGTGTGATACTTTTGGAAGTTTGGAAGGGATTTTATTATTATTAAAACTTCTTGCCGTTAACCCTCTGTGTACATTTGATAAAATTATTACAATACACCGGATATGCCAGTTAGCACTAGAATGGTTAAACTTTACATGTGCAGTCTATTATTTGCAATAAATATGCATGGGCCTTGTAAATATGCCTGCAGTAAGCTTCGAGAGTGTGGCGTCCGCACGATATATGGCTTAAATGGCTCGATTAGTTTTGACGCAAATATCTTCGTGTTTTTCTTTCTTTCAGGCGATTACCATAATTATGGTTTAAGGGCGTAGATTAAGCAAAAGTCTGTTGTGCTTACTTGATACGGTATACGAATATATTACTCCCTACTCGAGTTTGTTAGAGTTTGCATTACTTTCCCCAAACCGGAAAATTGTTATCAAAGACGTTTTTGAATAGTAATGATGATCTCTATATTGAATCATCATTATTTTTAACAAAACATTACATTCACAGTTAATTGTATAAATGGTTGAAACCGATGTGTTTTTAGAGGGCGCCCTCTTTGGTTTTATCGGCTGTTTTTTTTTTAATGATAACATTACTCTTACTTAGCCGTTTGTAAGTTGTTCTTCCTTTCGGGCACGGTGGAGTTATAACTATTAGTTTGTAGTCAGGTAGTGATATGGTGCTAGTTTTGGTTACTAAAATTCAGTTTGACCAGAACTGTACTATCCCTTTAAGTAAGTTGCATAATCGCTGTCAGACATGTAAAGTTTGATAACAACTAAAATTATATACACGCCTCACAATAATATGTTCATTAACTCTCGAGCCTATAACCCTTTAATACACGAGATTTGTGCCAGAAATGTACACACTTTCTATAGAAGGATATACAATTCACATTGTTCATCTGGCATGGAAAAGGGTAATTCCCCCACAATAATACCTTCACATCTCTGCCTGATCGTCCCCTCTGCACTCAATCCTTCAAGTAATTAAACATACCCATCTTGGTGATATCCGCATCGTTCGGATGCATTCACAAGCCTCAAGGGGTCTTAGGACTAGGAACTACATGTATTTGTTGACAGAACCAATAACTGACAAAGAGTTTGAAAATGTGCTTTCATTTCCATTTCAAAGCTCCATCATAAAAACTACCGGAAAATAAGCAAGCAACAAGCAAGAACAAAATAAACAAACAAACAAACAAAAATAATGGGAGGATGCATGGGGCGATCGAGCCCAGGAGCTTCCCCGCCTCTCACCAAACCACTGTCGATCCATACAAGTTTACTAGATCCATTTGATCCCAAATCAAGTTACAAGACCGCTTCGCACTGATCTTCTCATTCAAACTCATCATCCACTTCTGGGAAACCTTCCAAGTAACTCTCCATAGGCCTCTCCCCGATATACACGAACTGTGACGTTAAAAATGCCTTACATCATCTTGTTATTCCGTTTTGAATAGTTAACCTCCCGTGTTTTTCAACCTAATAATCGTATATATTAGGCGTAACGAATCAAGGTTATAGCAACATAGTTACTAGGTCGCTTAAATCCAAAATCAACTATACAATACCCTATCGGAATTATCTTCTTACTCAAAACGTCATCCACTTCTGGGAAACCTTCCAAGGAATCTCCATAGGCTTCTCCCCGATATACACGAACTGTGGCTGTGACATCAGTACGTCTTACATCATCTTCTTATTCCGTTTTTAATATTTAACCTTCCGTGTTTTTCAACCTAATAATCGTATATGTTGGGCGTAAATAATCATCATATACGGCAACATTGTTACCATTGGTATCATAGTAACTCTAGGTCTCTTTAATCCCAAATCAAGCTTCAATACCCCTCCTCACTGATCATCGCATTCACAATCGCCATCCATTTCTAAGAATGCCTCTAAGAACTGTGACGTCAAAATGCAATATAATCATCTTCTTGTTCAGTTTTTTATATATCCGATCTTTTTTTAGACCTTATAATCTTACAATGTGTTGGGCGTAAAGGCCCGGTCACATATCGCCGGATCGTAAACGGATGCCCGACGGAGAGTAACATTTTCAATATGTTTGTCTACGTTCGTATGTGTTTCTTGTCCTTTCCTTGTCAGGCGATGTACGTTGTTCTATCCGGCTGAATGTGTTGTGCATGGGGCAATGGAGACGACTTTCAACTTGATTTCGCAAATATTGATTTGTCGGGCATCCGTTTACGCTATCCGATGATATGTGACTGGGCCTTTAGGAATCGATGTGGCAACAAAGTATTCATGGTACTAGGTCCCTTTAATCCCAAATCAAGATACAAGCCCCCTTCGCACTGATCCTCTCATTTACAATCGTCATCCACTTTTGGGAATCCCTCCCAGGAACACTCGAGGCTTCTCCCCGATCTACACGAACTATGACGTCAAAAATAGATTACATCATCTGTTTTGATTATTAAAACTTCCATTTCGTCAAACTTATAACCGTATATGTATTCGTTTGTGACGTCTAAAATACTTACAATCATCATCTTATGTTTTGAATATTCAAACTTCTGTTGTTTGAACCTTATAATCTTATAATGACATTGGGCGTAAGCCGTAAGGGAGCATTTTCGTTTGTGACCTCAAAACTACTTATTACGTTTTGAATATCTAGACTTAATTTCGGCCTTTTTATATACTGAACAATCTTGTACAGTAGGCGTAAGGGAGCATTTTACTCGTGACGTTAAAATAATGACATTATATTCCGCTTTTTAATATTAAAAACTACCGCCTTTTAAACCTAATAATCTTACTGTGCTGAATTACGTTTGTGAAGTCAAAAATACTTACATCACATTCTGTTTTTAATGTATGATTATGATATTGCCCCAATTTGACAAAATTGCCAGAATATGAGATAAGTTTTTCCGAATTTCAGGTGCTGTTGCACCACAAATTGTCGTCCCTGCACAAATTGTCGTCGTCGACGTGGTATGTGGGTGTGTGGAGGAAGGATGGCTAAAGGGGGTGGGGCGGGGGGGGGGGGGGGGTAGAAGAGACGTGAGGAAGTAGCATGTCTTAGTTCTTTTTATCTTTAATTATAACCTCCATTATGTTTATTTCATGGGTTATGTGAATTGAATATACACTTGATTTGTATTTTTTTTTTTTTTTTATGTAAGAATCATTTCTACTTTATCTTTCATTAAACTGTAAATGCTATATTCCTTATTTATGAATATGATGATAAAAATGTTTTATTCAATTGTAAATGTTATATGCTTATAATTTGGAGGAATAAAAATCACTTTAAATTTGTTGTTGTGTCTGTGTGTATCGAGGGAGTGTGTGTGGGTGTGTGTGTGTGTGTGTTGTGGTGTCAGCTCCCTGCACAAATTGTGCAGGAGGCGACAATTTATGGTGTAAGGTTCTGCACAAATTGTCGCCGACGACAATTTGTGCAGGGACGACAGTTTGTGGTGCAACAGGTGCCACTTGCACGAATATCACTTTTTAAAAAAAGGGATGTACATGTAGTAACTTTGTTGACATGTGCAATAACTGGCAAATGGTTGATAGAATGTTTATTTCTGTGATCTCATATGTCCACTGAGTGATTCCATGGTAAATGGTCCGTGGTCATATGACCAAATAATGAACGAAAATACAAATTGATATTCACTAACTACTTGCACTGACTATTTATACAGTTATAATTATCAATTTGAGGAATGTTACAATGGTACTAGATCTCTTTAAAACCTTCAAGGGCTGCAGACCCTAACCCCCCCCCCCCCCCAAACAAAAAAAAATAAATAGAAATAAATAAATACAAATCTTGTTCGCATCTGGTCGATTTGGAAGTACTGTAGTGAACCTATGAGGGTTCTAAACAACTTGTCCTTTGAATCGGGCTTTTTGTAGTAGGCTGAAGCTGGACAATTGCCTTCTTAACGACCGCAAGGTCAAACATTTCGGCTTGCCTGACATTGCTTAGAACCATTACCCATGGGAATGAATAACTGTGACATCACACTTCAGTACTCTTAATCAATCACAATGCAGTTTCAATACAACATCTGGTGCTATGCTAGTCAAGCTCGCGTGAGCTTTTGTGTTCGTCGGTCGGTGGCAAGAAATTATGAAGGTATTTCCAATCGTTATGCTTGTTCCTTGGAAATTGGAAGCTTGTCCGTGGTTCGCCAGGCATAGCAGCAGCTAAAGTATGCAATGTGGATTTCGGGTGTTTAAATGGTCGTATTAGTAACCATGGTAACGGGTAATTGAATAGCTTGTTCCAGAGTGTTCAGGCAGGGACGTGCACAAAATACGCTTCACTTGTTTATTCAAATTGTGTGCGTACCTATTAAGCCGGGTGCCCACTTTGCGATCTGCGCTTGCGAACTAGCCCGAGTTGCTAGCGATCTCGGTTCGGTGTGAATCGCATCAGTTCGCCGCGAGTCAGCCCGATCTCATTGCGTACGCGATCTTTTCGGTGCTCACTATGCGATCTCACGGCGACTTCCCCTGAGAAATGCATTGTCCCTATTTCCACGCATGCGTGCATGGTCGAGGATTACAGCCAGATATTGTTCACTCTTGCTTGTTTTGACATCATATCCGCTTTGCGAGTTTATTGTATAAGCCCAGTGCCCACTTTGCGATCTGCTAGCAAATCTAGAGCGATCTAGAGCGATCTTGCCCGAATCGGAGCGATCCTCTGAGATCTGTGGTTAAGTCGCAAAGTGGGCACCAATGGCCGCACCAGATCGCTGTAACTCGCGTCCGCAAGGTGGTGTCGGTTGCGGTCGCCAGGTTTTGGACATGTTCAAAAATTTCGTTCTCGATCGCATGTCGGGCGGGATCGCACAAATGGCAAGCCGTTTAAACATTTATTCATATTTCCTGATATCAAGAATTTAATCATTGATATCAAGAATTCTGTTTTTATATTTCAATAATTAAATTCTTGATATCAAGAAATAAATTCATGATATCCAGAATTCAATTTCTTGATATCAAGAATTCGATTTCTTGATATCAAGAATTGAATTCTTAAAATCAAGAATTCGATGTTCAGTTATGCAAAACTGCTTTACAAAGGCGCCCTGCAAGAATCAAGAATTCTTTTCTTGATATCAAGAAATGAATTCTTGATATCAAGAAAAAGGAATAAATGTTAAAACGGCTTGCCATACGCACACATTCAACAAAAACAGATGATGATATAAAATAAAACAAGCGTGAATTCCTGGCTATTGTGTTCCTCGACAATGCGTGGAAATGGGGCCAAGGCATTTCCCAGGGGGGGGGGGGGGGGGGGAAGTCACACTGAAAAGATCGCGTGCACAATGGAATTGGGCTGACTCACTGCGAACTGGTGCGATTCCAAGGTCGCTAGCCCAATGCCCACTGTGTGATCTGCGCTTGCGAACTAGCCCGAGATGATAGCGACCTCGTATTTGTGCAAATCGCACCAGTTCGCCGCGAATGCGATCGAGGCCGATCTGATCGCCAGATTTGTAAACATGTCAAAACCCCGGCGACCGCAACCGAGACCTGGTGCGGCCATTGGTGCCCACTTTGCGACTTAACCACAGATCTCAGGGGATCGCTCCTATTCGGGAAAGATCGCTCTAGATTGCTAGGCGCAGATCGCAAAGTGGGCACCTGGCTTTAGGTTGTTCCTTCGAAACTGAGAGCTTATCCTTTTCGCTAGACATAGCAACAACTTAAAAGAATCTAGTCACATTGTCAAAATCCGCATAAATTACTAAGAACTCTAGTGTTTCTCTCAAACCTTGTTCCAGGGTGATCAGGCATATGGGACGTGCACAAAATACGCTTCACTTGTTTATTCAAATTGTGTGCATACCTATGTTGTTCCTTCGAAACTGAGAGCTTATCCATTTTGCGAGACATAGCAACGTCTTAAACATGTTAAAGGGATCTAGTTACTTTGTTGCCATTTGCAAAAACTCAGGGGCGTCGATCCGTTTTTGATATTGGGGGGGCGAAATTTGAAAAAAAATTCCCGAGTGACCACTGAGAGAGCTAAAAGCCCCACATTGGCATGCCCGGAAGTTTTATTATGCGCTCATTGAAAGTGTCTTGATGGCTCGAAGACCTGATTTGGGGGGCACCCACATTTGGGGACAATAATGGCGGTCCAGGGGGCGGAGCCCCCGGAAGCTTTTAGATTTCAGACATTTGCAACTCCTATCATGGGTGTAAAAATTGTATAAAATAGTTAACCTATACTCGTAACGTACTTTTAAAGGGCATAGCGAGGAAAGATTGAGCCTTGCATGAGATGGATCTACGTGATCCTGTATTACTATAGAGCCATCGATCCGTTTTTGATATTGGGGGGGGCGAAATTTGAAAAAAAATTCCCGAGTGACCACTGAGAGAGCTAAAAGCCCCACATTGGCATGCCCGGAAGTTTTATTATGCGCTCATTGAAAGTGTCTTGATGGCTCGAAGACCTGATTTGGGGGGCACCCACATTTGGGGACAATAATGGGGGTCCAGGGGGCGGAGCCCCCGGAAGCTTTTAGATTTCAGACATTTGCAACTCCTATCATGGGTGTAAAAATTGTATAAAATAGTTAACCTATACTCGTAACGTACTTTTAAAGGGCATAGCGAGGAAAGATTGAGCCTTGCATGAGATGGATCTACGTGATCCTGTATTACTATAGAGCCATCGATATAGTCTCGGGCATTGGGCTCCCATGAAACTAAGCAAGGGCGTCAACAACTTCTCAAAACTTGAGGGGAGACATTGCGAGGAAGCGAAGCGACCGAGCGGGGGAGGGTGTGGGAGGGGGTGTCCCCCTCCCACAGTAGGGAGCTTTTGTATTTTGGGGTGTGAAATTGTGCGATTTGGTGCACACCTGAGACAGAAATTTCACGTTATATGAAGTATATAAGTATGGAACCAAACATACATAATGACAAAGGGAGGGGGACAATCTTCACCACTTTCAAATGTGGGGGGACATGATAATATTCCAATATGATTTGCGTTCAGCGCATATGGACCGAATTGACTGAAAGATATATTTCAGATTATTTTATTTTATGTGACGGGGGGGGGGGGGGGGGGGGCTATCTATAGATGAGGGTTTAATTAACTTCGTGTGAGGTGTGCGTTTGAGAAATTACACTGCCAACACATGTGAGTTCCCGCAACCCAAATGAAACTTGCAATATGATAAACTGTATGCGCGCGAAGCGCGCGGCAAAAAGAGATTTACAGTCCTTTTCAAACTAGAAAACGGCTATTTTGAAGATTAATTATTGATAAATGTGTCCTATCCCCTCTTTGGCATTATATCACTTGATTTTTTCTTCCTCGTTTTCGGAATTATTGGGGGGGGCGAAATGATATGTTCGCCCCCCCAATATTTTTATTGGGGGGGCGACCGCCCCCCCCTGCCCCCCAGGATCGACGCCCCTGCAAAAACTGGCAAATTAATGGTTGAAAAAATGTATACTATTTTTGTGATCTGATATGTCAACTGAGTGATGTGTTAACATTGGATGGTAAATACATGTCATAGATATTACCGTGCAATGAGCTAAAATGCAAGTGATAATTGCTAACTAATCGCACTACACAGTAATAATTATCCACTAGAAAATAATGAATCCTGAACACTTCAATCGTACATATCTATCTCATACAACGGGGGAGAAATTTTGAAAAATCAACAGATGTCCCATGCTTTTAGTGGTAATGCAAATACAAAGGGTCAGGGGCGGATCTAGCTTTTTGCTAAGGGGGAGGGGGTTTGACCCGAGCCGCGTAGCGGCGAGTGGGGGGGGGGGGGGGGGGGGAGTCCGAAAGGGGGGTGTCCCCCTCTCGGCGATTTTCTTTGCTATTTTGAACCCCCGTAAGTGATTTTTGTTCACTTTTTTCACTGATACATTTTCACTTGGCAGCCCAAGGGGGGGGGGGGGGGGGGGGGGGGGTTGTTTAAACCCCCTAAACCCCCCCCCCCCTGGATCCGCCACTGAGGGTTATGTGAGAACCGCTATTTTGGGGATTCTGACAATTTTACTAGATCCCTTTAAGTCTGAAGGTGGATTTCAGGTATTTACATGCATGCTCGTATAAAAAGTAAAAGGGTAAATTGAATAGCTTGTTTCCGCGTGATCAGGCTAGGAACGCGGCACAAATAATAATTACGCTTTACTTTATACAAATAGTGTGCATACCTTTTAGCAAAGACACTACAAGGGGAAGACTGGACACTTCGCGGATTTTGTGTAACGCTGAATTTCGTACATGGGGAAGGGCGCCCCTAGCGTTGGGTAGGTTAACTTCTTGTTGTTTTCGCGCGTAGCCATTGAAAACACAATAGGGAACTGGTAGTGAAGTATCAAATTCCTTCTTATTTTTGCTTTTTTATCTCAAAATGTACACCAAATATTAAAAGGAGTTTGTTTCTAAGTTTGTCTGTTTACAGGTGAAAATTTCCAAAAAATATTTAATAGTAGACATGCAGAATCAACATTCACGTACAAGTTTCTTTGCTTGCTGTTACCTGTGTCATGGTTTGAGTAGTAACTTTTATTTGAATACCTCTTTTCTCTTTATATGAAGAATTGTTGTTAACAAGAGTGTCACATCCGAAACACAAGCATTTTGTTAACTGCGGCGCAAAAAATCCAAGTCAAGTTAAAGTCATGCAGGAAATCTGGTTCCTCTTTTCACTTTCTTCTCCAAATCCGCAGATTAAAACAATGTTCACTTCTCATTTTCTATGCAAAAAACTACAGAAATAAAAAAAAAAAAAGATTTGAGGATTTGAAAATTTTCATCTTTGTTGACAAATTTGCTCAAAAAGCAGAAATATCAAAAAACAAGTGTGCCTTATGTCTGCATATATTTCAAGTTCATACTTCTAGTAATCTAAATCCTGATATTTCATTTCATTCACCATGGATACATAAATATGAAATAATTATGAACTTGTGAAAATGTTATAAATCAAACTAGGGACAAAAAAATAATGAAATTAACTCGTGTCCATGTGGATATCAGGATTAGATTACTATGAACTTGAAATATATGCAGACATAAGGCACACTTGTTTTTTGATATTTCTGCTTTTTGAGCAAATTTGTCAACAAAGATGAAAATTTTCAAATCCTCGAATCTTTTTTTTTTTCTGTAGTTTTTTGCATAGAAAATGAGAAGTGAACATTATGTTTTAATCTGCGAATTTGGAGAAGAAAGTGAAAAGAGGAACCAGATTTCCTGCATGACTTTAACTTGACTTGGATTTTTTGCGCCGCAGTTAACAAAATATGCTTGTGTTTCGGATTTGACACTCTTGTTAACAACAATTCTTCATATAAAGAGAAAAGAGGTATTCAAATAAGAGTTACTATTTTGATTTCAAACCATGACACAGGTAACAGCAACAATCCTGATGATGAACACGAGTTCTTTTTTTAACAGCAAGCAAATTAAGAAACTTGTACGTGAATGTTGATTCTGCATGTCTACTATTAAATATTTCTTGGAAATTTTCACCTGTAAACAGACAAACTTAGAAACAAACTCCTTTTAATATTTGGTGTACATTTTGAGATAAAAAAGCAAAAATAAGAAGGAATTTGATACTTCACTACCAGTTCCCTATTGTGTTTTCAATGGCTACGCGCGAAAACAACAAGAAGTTGACCTACCCAACGCTAGGGGCGCCCTTCCCCATGTACGAAATTCAGCGTTTCATTGATCACTGTACAAAACCGGCGCAGTGTCCAGTCTTCCCCTTGTAGTGTCTTTGCTTTTAGGTTGTTCTTTTGAAACTGAGAGCTAAATCCATTTTGCTAGACCTGGCAACAGCTTGAGTATACAAGGTGAATTTCAGCTATTTCAGTTTTAGCAACGGGTACATTGAAGAGTTTGTTCCTGGGTCATCGGGCAATTAGGAACGCGCATAAATTTAAATAACTATGTTAGTGAATCGATCTATTGCAGTCCTGTATGCATTTCTCGCTGTTGCTACGTCAGATAATCCTCATCTTTCCAGGAACAACCTTTTGTTGATACTAAGGTATGCGCACAATTTGAATGGCCATATTACTCTAGTTCACTGGTCCATCGACTCCATTCCTTCATAAGTACCCGTGTAAACCAGCATCTAGCTACAATTCATCGACCGGTGTCACTCCACCCCGCAACACGTGCTCTCCGTCCGGTATTCTCGTCTTGATTCCGAGTGCTTCCTAGCTGCATCGTCTTAAAGTCATCATGCAGTCACTGATCGTAGTCCTCGCCCTGTTCGTCGGGGCGGTGTTTGCCGACATCCCGCTCGACTACAAGAAGTATGGGGACCGAATGCGCAGCAGCAGCAGCAGAATCGGAAGTAGTGAGAACCAGTACCCGTTGACCTCCAGCGAGTACCTGAAGCGGGCGTTGGCCCGCGACTCCGGCATGGTGGATGTCGTCGCACCGAAGGAGACCGTGCTTGGGGTAGGGAACGGGGAAGCTGAGAACGCGCTGGACCTTCTTCCTCGCCTGGGCCTAATGGAAGCAGACAAGATTGCGAAGAAAATCGACCTCAAAACGATTGTCCGTGAGAGTCATATGAGTAAGTTTCTCAATATGTTGTTAGTGTTCAAATGTACTTAGTATTATCGTTCATGAAATATTTAAAGTTTGACAACCCGATGCGCTAATTAATTTATTCAAGTGGAATTACAATTGGTTTTAGTGACCTTTTGCAATAATGTTCCTTTTATTTATTATAAAAATTGCACATTTCGGGTCTGAATTTCTTTATGCAGTACGTGAGAAAACGATTACACTCCGCTGGATCAGACGGATTAATAATTTATATCGATTAACTTTCGTCTTCATACCCAGGATTCGTCACCCTCTTCATCCCGAACGACGCTGCCATCGGCATGTGGAGACGGAAAGTGTCCGCAGAGCTTGCAGAGGATAAGGATGTCCTGACCAGTCTTGCCAAGGCCTGGATCGTCCCAGACCAGGCCGTCTGGTACCATTACATCTATGACGAGATGCTGCTAGCCACCCTTGCGACAGACGTCAAACTACGAACCAACATTTATGGATCTTCGGTAAGAATCTGGATGTTCTGCCTTTTTTTTTTAATATCTAAATAAAATGATTGAAATTGATGGGAATATAAACTAATACATTGAAGGGGTTGATACGGTCGTGACACTTGTGTTTGATTAAAATGAAGAGAACCAACACCCCAAACATAATGTTCAAATAAATGAAAGATAGTGTTGGTAGTCCCACCATACAAAAGTTCGAAACAAGTTTCCAGAAAAGTTATAGAATATGAAAATGTATTAAACTAAATTGTTTGATGGATCTGCAGAAGACTAGCTATTCAGACTATACCAAACCATATCCGCCGATCTTCCTGCGCGGTGGTCCCCCTTGCAGGTTTTTAGAACCAAAGGGGTGGACAGTATTCATAATAAAATCAAAACAACGCCATGTCTTTGTTGTATTTCCACCTTGTTTTTCTAGGTTGTGACCGTCAATGGCGCCAATGTCGTCGATGGAAATTACAGAGAAGGCGAAAACCTCGTCCACATCATCGACGGGATGATCTACCCTCTTCCAGACGGTAACATCGTCGATACTCTAGCCAAGGTCGATGAATTCTCCGTGCTCTTCGACCTCGTGAAGAAGGCTGGTCTACAACAAATCCTTTCAGGTATATACTTTTAAAAATGTATATTTATTAAAGACCGGGGCCCCGTTACAGAAAGAGATGCAATCGATTTATAAGTTACATAATTATAATTGCTTGCAAACCGATCATGTGTTCTAAATGCGCAAATCTGATTGGTTGAAACGGGCAAAGCAATCGTAACTATCAATTGCATCTCTTTCTACAACGGGTTCCAGATCAGATTTCAAGATTTTCTAAATCAATTAGTCTCAAAAATTATGTTGCCACAACTTGATCTTGGGTTATGTCTTTTTAAGGGTAACTAAAGTGATATCAAGATTTTGGCAGGTTTCAATGAATTATCATTCAACGTGCTTTTCTTAGCCCATGTACTATTTTCCACGCAACCGAATTTTTCTCAAACAAAATTACGTTATAATCTTTATCATCACCCGCCCCCCCCCCCCCCCCCCGAACTAAACCAACCATACACAAAAATAATGGCAATTTTTATTATTTGTAGCGTACAATGGCATGACGCTGCTCGCGCCAGACAACCGTGCGTTTGACCTCGTTCCGTCAGACATCATGGCGGACCTGAAGGCGAATAAGACCAAGCTCCAGCGTCTAATCAACTACCACGTGATTCCCAAGACCTACTATACAATCGGCATGATGGTCGACGGTATCGTCTACAATGGTGTTGGTGAAAAGATGGCGGTGGACTTCGATGGTGGTACGTCAATGCATTCGTTTTAATTTGATTTGACGGCAAAGATGTTGGAAATTTCCCGTAGGATAGGTGAAGCCTGTGCTAAAAAAAAATAAAATGTGTCTTGAACAACTTTATAGTCGAGTAGGTTCATTCAATAAAGAAATTAAAACCGCTAAAAGGATTCAACTAAAAAAAGTGATCTAATAAATATAATATGAGCTTGGGAGATGATTACCTTAAAATAACATGTGTTATGATAAAACTTAAATTGTATTGTAGTTTTGTTTATACATGTAATACTTTGTCTTTTTTGTTTACAAATATTTCCATTCCTATTCAGATAAATTCGTCATCACCGCGAAGCTTGACCAGTCCAAGGACCAGACGTCCAAGGCAGGCATCCTCTACTCCGATATTCCGGCTACCAACGGAGTCATCCACGTTATCGACAAGGTCTTCTCCATAAAGTACAGTCAACAGTAGTAGTCCCTTACCTTTTGGGGCTTGTCGTCTTGCGAGGTCCTTCACGTCGCTCACCAACTGAGTCATCCACGTTATCGATAAGATAATTTCCAATCCAATCCAATCAAATACAGTCAGCAGTAGTACCTTTTTTCGGCTGTCTTGCGAAGTCCTTCACGTCGCTTCAACGGAGTCATCCACCTTGTCGACAAGGACCTCTCAATACAGTCAACAGTAGTCTATTTAACCTGTGCGGCTGTGTGTCTTGTCGAAGTCCACGACATCGCTAACTATGGGTTGACGTTGGGGGAAACGTGCGATTGATGACGTGATGTCCACGCCATGCTTGCCCTTTACAAGAATGGACGATTCTCAAACTAACCATATTAAAGTATTATTACTTTGAAATCCATAAAAAAATTATTATAACATCAATTATGTCATCGGCTAGCTAAAAGCATTTACTTGTATAGTGTGATGTTCACACGCTATATACACGCTATTCTAGTATCTAAAAGCAAATTAACATGATTTCCATAGCTTGCAAAGCAATACAAAATGAGTCGATTTCTTGTTTATGATCATTTAGTTTATTAAAAACGGAAACACAAACTCATTTCTTCATTTGCAATGTCTTGATTTATGCACTTTTGACTTGTCTGGAAGTAAATAATGTATGGATTTGTAGAATGTGTGTTTGTGTAGAATTGTGTAGAATCTGTTAATATGTATTGAAAATATATTCAATATCTAGGCAACATTTCCATATTCATATTGGTCGTTCTGGGCCCCGTTGCAGAAAGACTTGTGATCGATTTGTAAATTTCAGCAAATTAAGATTTTGGCATTTATTCACATGATCTGACTTCCAATTAATTGTAACTTTACAATCGATTTTGCAAGTCTTTCTGCACCGGCCCCTGATAAGGTTCCTAATCTAACATAACCGTGAGACCAAATAACATCTACTACCATTACACTCAAAACAGTTTCCTAGCAGACATCGCCACCAGCCCACCACTATCTTCCAATTTCGCCACAAACTACCTTTCCACACATCAATGCAACCATTAAATTAACACCCATTACATTCACCACCATGGCTACAGCATTCCACATGAACAACCCGCTAATAATACGAACACCACCAAAATAAGTGTTTCTAATATTATGACTAAGTAAAATATGAATTGATAATCTTTCCTGCGATACCAAAATGTGTTATAATAGCGTCATGCATTAAAGGGATAGTTGAGTATTGATTGGTCAAACTTAACTTTAGTAACCAAAACCTGCACCATTACGGTACAAACTAATAGTTAATAACTCCACCATGCTCGAAAAGTATACACAATTACAAACGACAAAGTAAAACCCCTGTTATCATTCAAAAAGAGCCGTTACAACCCCGTTACAACCGAGAGTCAAATTAACTCTAGGACTGAAAATGAATGTTTGTGCACGCTAATTGTGCTTAAAATTATACATATGATACGGTACTTACCACTGATTCATTCTCCAATATCTGATCCAACTATCGGGTGAATTAAAATTATGATTTTCCCCTCCATTCCGCTAAAAATCACTGATTTATGCGCCTCCTCGACTTCTCTCCGTGTGTTAGTGTGACTCCGAACAGATTTTGAACGAAAGATGATCGCGATGGCCGCCGATGCGAACGGCGAACGGCGCTTGCGATACACATTGTATATGTATGCGCGGTAATAGTTACTGCGCAAAATTCATATTCACACACGGAGAGAAGTCGGAGGCGCATATAAATCACTGATTTTTAGCGGAATGGAGGGAAAAATCATAATTTTAATCCACCCGATAGTTGGATCACATATTGGAGAGTGAATCGGTGGTAAGTACCGTATCATATGTATAGTTTTAAGCACAATTAGCGTGCACAAACAATATTCATTTTCAGTCCCGTATTAGGAGGACCTAGAACGCTAGCGCTTCGCGCTAGCGTTCTCTAAATCTGATTGCCGGTGACAATCACTTTTATATAATATTTTGAAAGCAAATTTCACAACAAAGAGCATTTGAATGGGAATTATTATTATTTCCCATGGTTTTGTAATGATCTTTCACATGGAATTGAAATCAACCAAATCAGTTACAATTAATAATTTTTTTTTTTTTTTTTGGGGGGGGGGGGGCACTTCGGAAAATACCAATACTCAACGCTCCCTTTAGTGAACATGAAATACTTTAAATTAGTAATCTAAATAGAAGTATAATTTCAAGTTTATTTTCATTACCAACAAACATTCAAATACATAACATTGTACAAAACAAAGAGTTTACATGTGTAGAATTAAACTAGCTAAGTATAATGGAAACTAGAATCATAGACAACCTATACAGTAAATAACATATTGTAAATTGAGAAATCCACTGAAAAAGCAGTGCTTGTAGATTGTGGACCCCCTCGAGTGAAAATATAGCAATTAAATCATACTTCATAATTGTAAACAATAATGCTTGCACACAATCTGTGTAGAAACAAATAAAAAATAAATAAATAAAATATAAAAGGTGTCGGACCAAATTATATGTGTTCCCCCTTCCCATCAGTCTGACCGCACAGATAACATTTAAACAAGTGATCTATTATGCAACTTCGCGAGATTCCATAATTATTCAAACTTCCGCTTTTTTAATTAAAGGGGTAGTTTAGTTTTGGTAGAGAGGGCGCTGCACATCGCAATTTTTTTGTGAGGTAATTAAAAACTGAGTGTCAAATTTGAGAGAACATGCAATTTTAATGGCAGAATAAACTTTATTTGGTCGAAATCGGCCCACAAACGGCTGAAATATCAATAAATGTATCTGATCTTATAATTATTTGGGGCCCAAATAATTAACGGTTTTTTCAAAAAATTCAAAAAATGCTTCCACTTTCTCAAAAAAATTCGAAAGTATTATTTAAGTAGTTGTTGATGTTCTCTCTATAAAATCAGTCTGGTAATAAAACATCACATGCATTATTGTCTATGGAAAATGGTTGAAACTGACGCCTTTAAAAAAGCGCCCTCTCGTGATCAAAATGGCTCTTTTTGAATGATAACATGCTTTTTACTTAGTCATTTTGCAAGTTTGTATACTTTTCGAGCATAGTGGAGTTATTACTATTAGTTTTGAAGGTTATTGTCCAGGTTTGGTTACTAAAGTTCAGCCTTACCAAAACTAAACTACCCCTTTAATTGTAACTTACAATCGATTGTACCTTTTTCTGCAACGGGGCCTTGGGCGTGGGCGTACAGGATGGGGGATTAGGAACAACACCGAGTATTGAAAACACGAATATTCTGGTGAAAATGAACTCGCATTCGCGGAAGAAAAACAAATTATGGGGGGGGGGGGGGGGGGGTGGAGATCCTCAGGCCATGGCAAACATGTGAAAAGTTTACCTACCCCGCAAGATAACATTGTTTTATCCTCTTTCGTATGCACTCGAGTCAATTAATCCAAGTCGAGATAGGAACACCCTTAATAATCGACAACCACTTAAAGGATTATCCGAACAACCTGGAACTTGACGTCAAAAACAATTATAAAAACATTATTCCGTCTCGAAGATTCACACTTCCGATTGTTCAAAATAAGGTGTCATGATGCATTTAGTTCCGATGAATTAGTTAGGAAAGTATTCTACTTAATTGTCTTATACACGGTTTAGGGGGATAGTTGAGTTTTGGTATAGAGGGCGCTGCACGAAATAATTTGTTTGTGAGGTAATGAAAAACCGAGTGTTAGATTTGAAAGAGTATACAATTGTAATGACATAATAACTTTATTTGACAAAAATCGGTTCAGAGACGGCGATAAATATAACCATTTGTAATTATTGTGGGACCCCACAATAATTCAATAATTTTGAACCAGCTGTAAAAAAAAAAATGCTTACACTTTTCAAAAATTTACAAAGATGTTTTTAACTAGTTGTTGATGATCTCTCTATTTAATCATTATTTTAACAAAACATCACATGCACATTTTCTTTAAATTAAAAATGGTTGAAACCAATGAGTTTTTAGAAGGCGCCATCTTGAGTTGTAATGGCTCTTTTTAAATGATAACAGGCTTTTTACTTAGTCGTTTGTAATTTGTTGTATACCTTTCGAGCATGATGGAGTTATAACTATTAGTTTGTAATGTAATGGTGCAGGTTTTGGTTACTATCATTTAGTTTGACCAATAACATGATAAAGTTTCCTCTTTTATTACGGTCATTCAGTGTATAATTATTATGAATTATAATTCGAATGCAACAATAACCGTGAAATGTATTGGTTGTATTGGATTAATAGTATTTTCAACATCACTTTCGTGTTGAATACATATAATTACGAGAAAAAATCATTAGAATTTAATAGCCTCTTAGTTTTCAATAGCATTACAATGTAATTGTCATTGATTCAATCATCGATATAAATGTTCTCATTTATATAACCGAAATGTATAGTTTTTTTTGTAAACATTTCAAAAGGAGGTCACGGTGCAATTTCGTGATTGTGAACGTGCTTGCTGTTTATATAACAATTGCCAAAGGTACTAATCTAAAAATAAATAAACAAATCCTCTCATAATTATAAAAAAAGTAACGACTCACACTCTTGGCACGATCTGATCACTGCCCACCGTTTAGCAAACAAAATAATACAAAACAACTATTACACGATGGAAAAAAAATAAAACGAAATTTAAAAGAAAATTATAAAATACATATAACAAAGACATATTGATCAATATTATTACATACAAGTTTACAACATTTAAAATAAATGTGAAGGAAAATTAAACATTTAATATTATGTATTCAATGATTGAACATTAGTACAAATATTTTATTAAAAACTAACCGAACTGTTGTCTTATACAATATTGCAATACATGTATTATGTATTCAATGATTGAACATTAGTACAAATATTTTATTAAAAACTAACCGAACTGTTGTCTTATACAATATTGCAATACATTAAAGGGGTAGTAAAGTTTTGGTAAGGCTGAGCTTTAGTAACCAAAACCTGCACAATCACATTACAAACTAATAGCTATAACTCCACCATGCTCGAAACGTATAGAAAATTACAAACGACTAAGTAAAAAGCCTGTTATCATTCAAAAAGTGCCATTAAAACACAAGAGGGCGCTCTCTAAAAAAAGCATTGGTTTACAAAAAAATTCATACAAAATTATGCATGTGATGTTTTGTTGAAATAATGATTAAATAGAGAGATCATAAACAAGCTATTTAAAAACCTCTGTTGTAAATTTTGAAAAAAGTGTAAGCATTTTTTAATTGAAAAAAAAATCATTGAATCAATCTGGGGCCCAGATTATTTCGATCGGATATTGATATTTTAGCCGTTTCTGAACCGATTTGATCAAATAAAGTTCATTCTGTCATTAAAATTGTATGCTCTTTCAGGTTTTACACTCAGAGTAATCGTCATATTCCTTATCGGTCAAACAAATGAACAAACTGGGTGTTCTTGCTCAGTCGCTGTTGTATACAAACAGTAAATGTTGGACACGATACTACTCGTATCGCTATTTCGTCACAGAGACGAGGGTGAGTGAGTTTGTGTTAATAAACATAGTATTACGCCGACAGTTTGAGATTCCATAATATACTCGATTTATATAGCGCCTAATATGATTGATAATCATCTCTAAGCGCTTTACAAATTAATTTATTACCCCCGGTCATAAGATACAATGCAAACCAGCACACATTGTGTGCACTCCCTGGGGAGCATTCCTTCCAAGCGGCTCATGGGCATTGAGAAGATCCGTCACATATAGGCTTTCACCTCCTACCGGGTCCCATTTATACACCTGGGTTAATAGAGAGCAGCAATTGTGGATAAATTGTCTTGCTGAAGGACAAACGCAGTGGGCAGGGTTCGAACTCGGGATCTCATGATTGGAAGCGCGCGCTCTACCAATCTTGCCACTCCACATCCTCTCTCTCTCCTGGCGTGCGTAGTGTGGTCTTGCACGTCCACACTAGACCAATTAATTAAATAGCAAACTATGAAATGCTCGTCCGCATTAAAAACATTGTGTATTAACACGTGACAATCAAAGTATATACATTTATATCATCTGTATCAAATTCGAATCCGTTGATTTGATTCGCGGCAACATACATACGTCGATGTGTTGTTGTTGTTGTTGCTGATGTTGTTTTGGCAGTCATATTGCTGTTGTTGTTGTTGTTGGTGTTGTTATTGATGTTGCTGTTATTTCGTATCAGTCGATTGGAGAATTGGGAAGACATTGTTGGTCACGGGATTTTCTCTATTTCTTTTCTTTTTTTCTTGTTTCCCCAAGGAATAGTGTTGTTATGGAGAACTTGTCTTCGGAGATAAAACTTTATCTGTAGGTATCCAAGGTATCCATGCCTCAACTCATTGTCCCCACTGTCCCCATTTGGTGCTCTCCAACGGCATGGAAACTACAAGCATACAAATAACTGCAGCCCTTCTCAGGAACCTCCCCCCCCCCCCCCCCCCCCCCCGCCCCGCCCCCCCCCCCCCCCCCCCCCCCCACACCCACATCCCTTTCATCCCCGTCCCTGGTTTTACGCAGACAGAGCCGACTCGACCCGATCCGACTGGTTTTAGTTGGATCAGCTCTGTGTGCATTGTCTCACGACTCCGATTTTGCCAATCGGGAGCCAGTCGGATGTCATTCGAGGCCGATTCGACATGTTGATATGGTCGCGACTGAATCGGACCGACTGTGGCTTTCAGTCTGGTCGGGTCGGATCGGTCGAGTCGGCTCTGTCTGCGCCGGGCTTTATTATCATACACCGAGTCTCCGTATACAATGGGAGCAGAATTATGTATGCGATGCATGAATATGATTAATAATTAAAAAAAATTAAAAAGTTTGAGAAAGAGTAGAATAACATATTGATATCACCGGCAATCGCGCCATAAATCACGGCACTACGTAGACGTACATTATACGTGATAAGGTTGAGCTGCCCCAGAGACTTGGGACTCTATCTATCTTTTGGTTCAATCAAACATGATATTCCCGAGGCGATTGTCCCGCGACTGCCCTATATGTTGATAACCTATCGGGCGTTCAACTATAGGGCCATAGTCGCTCGATCGAGGCTAGGGGGGCTAGGGGGAGGGGGGGCCTGCAGCTCCCCATCCATCCGTCCCCCGCTAAAAGTTTTGAACGGCAATATTCGGGCAAAGAAAATAACAATCTCATAATATTCGGACAAAACCATGCCTTGTTCGGGCTAAATCATGTCACATTCGGGCAAAACAATGTTATAGTCGGGCTAAATCATGTCATATTCGGGCGAAAACAATGTCATAATCGGGCTAAATCATGTCACATTCGGGCAAAACAATGTCATAGTCGGGCTAAATCATGTCACATTCGGGCAAACGCATGTCACATCGGGACTAGAACATCAACAACTGGACACTTTTCGGGCATCACTGTGATGAAGATCTTTACTTTTTTTTTTTTTTTTTTTTTTTTGGGTGGGGGGGGGGGGGGGGCGCTAATCAAGTGACAAACGGGATATCATATTCGGGCAAATTAAAGACCTCGGCCCCCTGAGAAAAAAAAAAAAAAAAAGTGTCCGTACGCCCATGAATATCGGGCGTTAAGCTCGGGCGTGTTCACAGTCAGTACAAACATTCCATGTTCTCGTCTTCTAAGTTAGAACACAACTTTCGTAAAATGCATGTACGACCCTCGAATGTCTGGGTTATAGTGTGGACGAGAGGTTTGTACGAGCCAAGTCATGTCGCTGTACACGTGACTTGGCGTTTAAAGCGTTGGATTTAGGCATGGTTTCTTCCACGTGTCCCGTAAAAAGGATTTTGATCTTTCCTATTTTGAAACATGTCTTCTGGACAAGTAAAGCACCTATTCCATTTAGAATAATGGCCTCCGGGCCAATGCGAAAACAAAATAAAAATCGATAATCCCTTTTTTAAAACGAATCATCGAGGAAGACAAAGGATCTCCCCAGAAGATGGAACATCATAATTATAGTGAAACAAAGCGGATAAATTTAGCATGAACTCTAAATTTATTGAGTTAATATAACATTTTTAAAAGGGCGATTGCAAGTTTAATTCACGCCAACATGACCACCCTTCTCCTCATTAAACAGCATAGAGACGGACTTCCGCCTCCCAGCACTTTAATACAATTAAAGGAGAATTCCGGATGAGTTTTAAACAAAATACAGTATATTGGAAATAAATCTAGGATGTGCTTGAATATCTTCAGGATTTGACTCTCTTTGGTTGATTTCTAAGAGATTTTTTCTAATGTCATAACTCTGAGGAAATAATTAAATATACTGCACACAATCATGAGACCCTTACGTAGCACCCTCACTTTGCTCAATTTCTTGAGTAGGCTTGAATCCGTTGCCACTTCATTGTGACCACTGCATGTGTCATTCATAATAGCCGGTCATGCAGAGCCAGCAAATTCAGATAACCACGTTTTACAGGACTTTGTGTCTATTCAAATTCCAATGAAAGCCAAACGTGTTACAATTTCGGGCAGGCAAGTATTTTCAAACGGGATTCAACAATGCAGTATGCTCAAAGGCACGGTTGAGTGGCGCATCGTAGACTAAACTATTCATGATCGAGCATTGTATTGGTCCGATCAAAAGAACACATTCGCTGCAGTGTAAAAACATAGATAGGCGCATAGTGAGGGTCGCACGTCACACAAATTGGTGCATTGTGGGATAGAACAAGCTCGCTCGCGAATTTGTGTCATTAGAATTACCAAGCCAATTATAGAACCACAATCATACTTTTGTTCATACAAAATTGTGTTTATTGACCTAGAATATATTTCTTTCAATCATTAGAAGCTTGAAATCGGGTGGAAGTCCACTTTAAAAAATTTTAAAAAATCATTTTTTTATCTTACTGCATTCTGCATCTTCGGTGCCCGAAAATCCAAGATGGGCCGCAAACATGTCTACAGAGACCGCTTTAGCAGTCGCTATTATAGACAGGTTTTTACTGTAGATTTAAATTATGATGGAAACGCGATTAATATTACTATAATTACAGACGTTGGTGTCCAAGTAGAAGTATACGATTGCCTATCATAATTCTTACTAGTAAGCATGACTAATTCATTAAAGAAATCACATAAAATTATAATTTATTAATTCCTTACATAATAAGATAAATTCCCATGTCACAAATTTGACCTCGTGCTTGTATTTATAATTGTCCATTAAATGTCACAAATATAATAATAAGCATCACCGTCGTATAACTGCCGAGGGTCGGTTGATTTATCGTCGTCGTAATTATCATCACCATTTGCCCTCATCAACATCTGTAATAATATTATTATCACTGTCCTACTCCTACTCCCCCCCCCCCCCCCCCCTCCTCCCTCCTCCCCCTAATTATCATCATCGTGCATGATCATCATTACAAACAATATCGCCGTCGCCGTCGTCGTCATCATTTGTCAACGTCATCATTATCATCACTAGCTAGCAACCACCATCATTATTATTATTATCATTGTTGTAAATTTGTTTGTCGTTATCATCATCATAATCGTCATTATCCTTTCAACAGCTTTGATATCCACATCATCATCATCATCCACCATTGTCGTCGTCAGCATCATTGTCATCGTTATCATCATCATCATCATCATCATCATCATCATCATCATCATCATCATCATCATCATCATCATCATCATCATACATCATCATCATCACCTTACCGTTATATACCATCTCTGCAACATCCTCACCAAGCCCGCCAGATGGCGCGAAACCACCATTTACAATTCAAATTCGTCGGTCGCAGTTGCTAAACACATCTGTGACTAAGGAATTTGAATTTTACTGGACGATTATGTGTGACAAATTACTAAATTAAATGGAATATTTGTGAAATGGTCGAAAATAGACGAAATTGAAGTTGACATTGGCACATTCTCGGCTTCGGACAAAATTGAAGTACACATTTATAAAAATTGAATGACAACAGTATCAAATTGACGGATAACCTATAGTTATGATTCAATGATGCTTGAATTGTATTACAAATATAATATTATAAATAAACTCATTTACAGGGCTGAGAGCGGCGAGCGTCCTCCAGACACTTGAAAGTTTCAATCATCTTTGAATACAAATGTGAATGTGATGTTTGGTTAACACATTTATTCAATAAGAGAGATCAACTAAAACAATTGAAAGCCACTTTGGTACATTTGGCAAAATGTGTAGGCAATTATACTATTTTTGTATTTCAAATTATCGATAAATGTAGGCCCCACTTATTCCAAACGGATACATTTATGGATATTTCAGCTGTTTTCTGAACTGATTTTAATTTAAAAAACAAAGGTTAGTCGTTCTTACAATTTCGGGCTTTATCAAATTGTACACTTGATTTTCATTACCTCACAAAAAAATATTTATTAAAGGACTGTTCTAAGTAAGGATAGTGAATTCTGGTAAAGAGAGTACAGTTTTAGTCAAACTGAATGTTAGTAACCAAAACCTGCACCATTACATTACAAACTAATAATTATAACTCCACCCCATGCTCAAAAGGAATACAAAAATTACAAACGACTAAGTAAAAAGCCTGTTATCATTAAAAAAAAAGAGCTGTTTAAACTAAGAGGGCGCTTTCAAAAAACGCATTTGTTTAAACCATTTAAAATATAACATATTGTGCATTTGATGTTTTGTTGAAATAGTGATTAGATAGAGATAGAGAGATATCCAAAACTATCTAAAAAGCTCTTTTGAAAATTTTTGAAAGAGGAAGCATTTTAGAACAAATTTTAATCGCGTGGTTTAAAATTATCGAATACTTGTGGGGGCCCCACATTTATTACAAATGGTTATGTTTTTGGATATTTCAGCCGTTTCAGAACCGATTTGATCAAATAAAGTTTATTCTGCCATTAAAATTGTATGCTCTTTCAAAATTGACACTCAGTTTTTCATTATCTCACCAAAAAAAAAATTGTGTGTAGCGCCCTCTCTACCAAAACTCAACTATCCCTTTGTAATCAATAAAGAGAGAGCCTGTTGCGCTTTATGAAAGGAATCCAAGTATTTGCATAGCGCCATCTCCGTTGTTTGTTTCGTGTGTGGAAGTAGTTCATATTCCATTCACAAGTATAATTTTGTACTGATCTTTCTTAGTTTACATATTGTGTTTTTAATAAATCGTATAACTCGAAAGAAGAGTGTGAATTTGCAGGGGCGTCGATCCGTTTTTGCGATTGGGGGGGCGAAATTTGAAGAAAAAAAATTCAGAGTGACCACAGAGAGAGCAAAAAGCCCCACATTGGAATGCCCGGATATGCGCTCATCGAAAGTGTCTTCATGACTCGAAGACCTGATTTTGGGGTCGCCCACATTTGGGGACAATAATGGGGGTCCAGGGGGGCGGAGCCCGCGGAAGCTTTTAGATTTCAGACATTTGCAACTCCTATCATGGGTGGTTAAAAATTGTATAAATAGTGAACCTTATACTCGTAACGTATTTTTAAAGGGCATATAGCGAGGAAAATATTGAGCCTTTGTATGAGATGGATTCACGTGATCTAATACTACAGAGCCATCGTTATAGTCTAGGGCATTGGGGCTCCATGAAAATAAGCAAGGGCGTAAACCAACTTTTCAAAGTGGAGGAGAGCATTGCGAGGAAGCGAAGCGACCGAGCGGGGGAGGGTGTGGGAGGGGGTGTCCCCCTCCACAGTAGGGAGCTTTTGTATTTTTGGGCGTGAAATTGTGCGATTTGGTGCACACCCGAGACAGAAATTTCTCGTAATATGAAGTATGGAACCAAACATACATAATGACAAAGGGAGGGGGACAATCTCCTCCACTTTCAAATGTGGGGGAAATGAGATTCCAATTGGATTTGCGTTCAGACCGCATAATGGACCCGATTTGACTGAAAGATAAATTTCAGATTATTTTATTTCTGTGACGTGTGCTATACTATAGAATGAGGGTTAATAAACTACTGTTTGAGGTGTGCTTTTGATGAAGTTACAAATGCCCAGCACATTTTGAAAGGTGAGTTCCCACAAACCCACCCAATTTAAAACTTGCAATATGTAGAAACTGTCATGCGCGCGAAGCGCGCGGCAAAAAGGAGATTTTACAGTCCTTTCAAACTAAAAAACGTGCTATTTTGAAGATTAATTATTGATGATGTGTCCTTTCCCCGTCTTTGGCATATATCACTCGATTTTTTTTCTTTCCTCATTTTTCGGAATTAATTTGGGGGGGCGAAATGATATGTTCGCCCCCCCCCCAATATTTTCATTGGGGGGTTGGGGGGGGGGGGGGCGACCGCCCCCCCCTGCCCCCCCAGGATCGACGCCCCTGGAATTTGGTATGTTATAGTTCTAATCGGCTGGCTGGACGCATGGATTTTGGTGTATACATAATGAAATAACTGGCAACGAATTTGTACTATGCTTATAAAGGCCATCAATTAACATATAAACCATTGAGATACACAACATAAGAATATGCTCCTAGTAATAATTATGTTCGCGATATCTAATTTGCCTTTCTTTGTACATGCATATACATGTTGTGTTTTTAGTACACATGACTGTACATGCAAAGTGCTGTCACGTGACTTGATGAAACGGATTTACATGTACAGGATACATACAAACATTGGGTACGTATACTGTCCTCGTTTGAACTACTTTAAATATGCAGTCATACACAGTGCACTAGCCAATAGTATTCACAATCTATAACGATATTACCTAGTATTTTTCTATACATCGTCAGACACATCGTACGTTTTGATGACCACACGGGAATTAACTTCCGTAATGTACATAGCCATGTATGGGTACAACTAATTACAGGACGTGTAATGCAGCCCCGTGAACTTTGAAACGTATACTACTAGTATTCAGAAGCTGGCAAATATGAGTAGGACTCCGGGGGTGGGGGGGGGGGGGGGGGGGGGGGGGGGGGGGGGGGGGGGGTCACTCTCATACAAAAGTGCTACACACCCGTGTCCATCAACCTCTGAAATGGACCCTATAACGTCGAAAAACTTGTACACCTGAAAAAGTACCCTTTCCTGTTTGGTTTTAACGAGTGCTGAAAACCAACCCTTTTTAATGAAAAACGATAATAATAATTTTTAATGAAAATCAATTATATTGATGCAAATTTTGTCAATGTATGTTATTGAAAAGATTTGGACATAAATGTTATATTTGAACTTAAATGCTGAAAAACATCCCATTTTAGGGGAAACGTCGACGACTGACCGTGTAGCTGAAAATCATACCCTTTCGACGCGTAGCCAGTCATGTTGGGAGTGACCCCCCCCCCCCACCCCCGGGAGTAGACTTCACCTCTGCATTGGCTATGACCAATGGATTATCAGAGAACATAGGGAGAATACCCCTAGTTGTTTTTGTTGTTGTTGTTGGTCTCGCCCCGGCTCTTCCCCCTCCCCCCCCCCCACCCCGCCCCGACCCCCACATCACTCTCCGCCCCCAATGTGGATTCAGTAATACGCCCCTTACACGAATATAACACGAGTACGATGCATTATCTAGTGCACAACTCTTGTACTTCAGCGCTAAATTACTCGACTGCAAATTTACTACTACACATCACTAATGTTGCTTACTGAGCCGTTCCGTCCCTAGTCTGTCATAGATAATATGTCCGTTATTAAATCGCGGTTACATCCCAGGGCAGCCATAATAATAACACATCGTCGCAAACTATAATCGGAGAGAGCCGATCACTTACGCTGTACGTAGATGCGTTTATAATTCTAGTCGTGAGGGTAATCCCGGTAAATATTTTGCGTATTGTTGATTGTGTGTTGATAATCAGTGATGATTACAATTAGTAATCAATTTCGATATCGTTGTGGTTAGTTGAAATTTTATCTAGTATGTGCAATGTTCATACACACTTTAACATTACAAAACGCTGGCTCCAATTTCCCTGCCTTACACAATAGCATACACCTTTAACCAGGTGCAATTTTCCAACCCCAAAAGTTGGGTCCCTGCACCCTGTGGAGTGTGCACAACATAATATATTGGGTTGCCAATACCCCAATTTGGGGTGCAGAGTTGCACCCAGTTGCTGTTATTGTATATCAGCGTTTCGCACCCTAAATTGTACCTTTATTTTCTCAGCGTGTAGGCTGTCTGATTGCGTAAGACTATATAAAAGCAATAACCAGA